>JBBDHG010000609.1:47500-50000 GCA_037951165.1 Lophius americanus
GGGAAAAAGCGCCCCCTTCCCACCCCCTCCACCCCCTCAACCCCCTCATTCTCCCCGTCCGTTTGTCCCGCTCTTACCCTGAATCGTCTCCAAGGGGTCTTACTGTTGACTTCACACATGTGTAACACACACACACACACACACACGTACGCACACACACACACACATACACACGCACACAAACACATACACACATACTCACACGTACATACACACACACATGCAAACACAGACACACACACACGTACACACGCACACAAACACACACACACGTACGCACACACTCACACACACACATACATAGAAACATACGCACATACATCCACACACACACACAACACACACACACACTGACACACACACACTGACACACACACTGACACACACACACTCACACACACACGTACACACTCACACACACACTTAGATAGAAACATAAGCACATACATCCACACACACACACACACACACACACAAACACACTCACACTCACACATACTCACACTGACACGCACACACTCACACACACACATACACACTCACACACACTGACATAGAAACATACGCACATACATCCACACACACACTCACACATACTCACACTGACACACACACACACAAACACACAGACAAAGAAACCCACACACACACACACTGACACACACACACTCACACATACTCACACACACACACACACACATGTGGCGGCGATGGCTGCCATATAATAATTGGCATGTGTCACTCATCCATTATTGATCACATCCCGCTGCAGATCACTTAGAGATGCATCATCGTCTCGGCGGCTCTCACACTGGCACCGATGGCGCTGCTCGCTCTGACAGGAAGTGATCCATCTGTCGGTCTCAGCTCAGCGCCTCGACCCGCCGTCATCTCAGAACTCATTATTAGTTTCATTTTGGGTTTGACTCTGGATCAGAATAATTAACGCAGAAAACAGTTTCTATAAAAGTGTTCTATAAGTGGCCGACATGAAGGGTCCCCCTCTGACCCCCCCTCACACCGGACCCCCATCATTTCTGTGTCTGGAATACCTTCATGTGGGGATCAGGTGAGTTTAAGTATCTCTGGACCGCGGTGGGGTGTCATCAGCAGTAATGATGGTGTGGTACCGGTCCATCTAGGTTCCGACCCTCACCTGTGGTGATGAGCTCTGGGTCGAGACCCGAAGAATGAGGTCAAGGGTACAAGCGGCTGAAATGACCTTCCCTCATAGGGGGGCTGGACCCAGCGTTAGAGTCGAGGGGAGGAGCTCAGAGTGGAGCTGCTGCTCCACCAGTGGAGGAGGTTCATCATGTGATCAGGGTCCTCCAGGACGCCTCCCTCTGGAGGTTTTCAGGCACGTCCAGCTGGGAGGAGACCCCGAGGTGGACCCAGAACTCTCCAGAGGGCCTCAGAGAACCGTTTGGACCTGGTGGGTCGGTTAAAATCAAAACAAAGTCTGAATTTGAGTCTCAGTCTGAAGATGCAGTGAAACCATTTGGGCTTTAAATCAGACATTCAACAATCTTTAACATGTTTGGTGGCTTTTATTGAATATCTGTTTCTTACGACCGATAATTGAAAAAATTCAATTGAAAAGTTGAGATTCTGAGAATAAAGTTGTTATATTACAAGAAATCGCTCTAATGTTAGGATAACAAAGTCGTAACTTCCAGAGAAGAAAATACGTAATTTCACGAGAAAAAAAAAGTCAGAACTTCAGGAGAATTTTTTTTAATTTCACGAAAAAAAAAAGGCAGAATTTCACGAGAAAGGAAAATCGTAACTTTAGGAGAATATTTAAAAAAAATACGAGTAAAAATATATTTTAAAAAATATAAAAATAGCTTGACTTGAAAATGACGATAAAATGATTTTTATTGTGTGATTTTTTGACGTTAACTATTCTCTTATTATATAAATCCGTTACGATATTTTGTCTGTAAAAATCTCCTGTTTTGAATTTAATCGACTTTTACAGTTTCCATTGGAGGTTTTTTTTTTACAGTAACTTTGACGTATAATTTTTACAGTGTTAGAAACAAGATGTTTAAAAATACGCCTGAGTTTATTATTGGTGTGTTTTATTTTATATTATTTATGTATTACTCTGAATTGATTGTACTTGTTTACAGGTTTACACACTAATAGTTTCCCCCCCCCCCCAGTATTTTAGGGTAAATTATACAGATTTCTTTTGTACAGTGTAGAAAGAGGTGAAGTTCATGAACACAATCTTACAGACAGAAAATGTAAAGTACTTTAACAAATATAAAGAACGAAGTTGAAGCTGAAACCGAGGAGAACTCAACGACCCAACGGAGGGAAAAAGATCGTTTAGGTTTAATCTTCTTCTTCTTCTTCTACGCACAGCAGTGCTCTGACCTCTGGGGGCGAGAGAGGGCGAGGAAGGGCGAGAGAGGGCGAGGGGGGGGCGAGAGGGATGCACCTGTTGCTTGAAGGTAGAGGAGTGAGAAGGGGGCGGGCTCTGAGAGAGTCG
>JBBDHG010000609.1:52500-60000 GCA_037951165.1 Lophius americanus
ACTCATACACAAAAATACACACATACACATACAAACACACACACACCTACATACACACACAAACAAACACACACACACACACACACACATACACACACAAACACACACACACACACACACACAAACATACACACACACAAAAACACACACACACACACACATACACACTCATACACAAAAATACACACATACACATACAAACACACACACACCTACATACACACACAAACAAACACACACACACACACACACACACACACACATACACACACAAACACACACCCACACACACACACAAACATACACACACAAACAAACACACACACACACACACATACACACTCATACACAAAAATACACATCTACACACACACACACACGATGACTTCCCTCTGCTCTTGAACGTGGCTCTGGGGCGTTTGGGTTTGGTTCTCAGGCCCGTGGGCCCGTGAGTGTCTGAGTCCGATCTGGTTCTCTGCCACACGGAGGAGGAGGGGGGTTTTGGACCCTGAGGCCCGTCTGGGGGCTACAGACGGGCCTTGAAGGATATCAGACTCAGAGGATGGTTCACTCTCCTGCAGCGGGTCGGTCCATTCTCAAACCTGCTCAAAAACCAGAACCACGCTGTGGTTTGTGCCTGAGAAGTCCCCAGCCCCCTGCGTCGTGCAGCAACCCCCTGACTGAACTCCTACAGCATAAATATGAAGGTATGTCTCAGTGACATCCGTTCCTGCGGTCAGGAGCGGCTGCTCCTCAGAAGACGCTCGCATCAACGTCCTCCATCGTTTCACATCAAACGTTAGCGGCTTTGTGTTTTCTAGTTTTTAACACAGCGGCACCGACAGACGTTGAACGGCTGGAGGGCGTGAACGCACCTCACCTGTCCATCAAAACCTGCGTTCTACTCACCCACACGCGAGGGGGGGAGGGGCTTACTAATACATTTAGTATTTAACGTTTTCAGTTTTGATCTCCTCTAGGGATTCCTGATAACGTTTATTAGGGCGACTGGATAAACGCTGATATCTGACAACAGAGATCCGACCCACCTGGCTCTTTACCCACAATTCCTTGTTGTAACAGGAGAAAACACCGACACACGGCTGGTTCTAACTTTGAATGTTAACCTGTTTACGATTCAAAAGTATAATATCAATATATCCAAATATGTTCTCTAGTCTCTTCATCTTCATCGTTTTACTTTCTGTTTTACTTATAAAGTATTTAATAACAATGTTCCACCCCGGTACTTTTATTGAGATAATAAATGGAGGGAATAACAGGAAGTAAAAATGTTGTGTGGCGCCGGTTTCGTCTGTTTGACCCTCATCTGTGACTTCAAGGATGAACCTGACCTCCTCCCTCTCCTTTCACTCCTTTCCTCTCACCTGCCGTCTATTCTTGGTTTTTGTTTACTGCTTATGTTCTCCTTCTCTCCTCACCCTCTACTTCCTGCTCCATCTATCACTCCCTCCCTCCTTCTCCTCGCTCCCCGCCGCCGTCTGTCCTTGTTCTGGTTCTCCTCTGGCTCACCTCTCCTTCAGCCCCAGTGCCCACAGTCCACCCACTCATCTCTCACCTCCTTCTCACTCTTTCAGCCTCCCACCTCACTCCTCTGTGTGACCCTTCATAACGTTGGACACAGACATGTTTGTGAGACAGGACCGGCGGTAGAACTGACTTTCCGGTACTGGAGGTGACCTAAGATTTACAAAGGGAACAAATAATCATCACAGTGTAACTCCAAGTCAATCACACCACCCACTGTCCAGCAGCGCCCGCTAACGTAGCCGTCAGCAGCTCGCCGCATTTAGACGTATGATGCCTTCAATGTCTGTCAGTTTCGGGCGAAGCAGAATTGAGACGTCATCGTCATGGAGATGTGTTCAAATGTAATCCTGTAAAATCTTAAAACTTGAAGGAAAAGTTTTTCGAAGGAGCGATTTTCATCGTTTTTAGTCGGAAATGATTTTAGGTGTTGTAAAGGTGAACGGCGTAGCGTCGGGCTAGCTAACAACTTGAAGACGGGACACCGTAATGCGAACTTACTCAAAAGTACGGGACATGGCGAAAAATGAAGCTCGTCAGAAAAGCAGTGGCTTTTCAACCGGTCGCGTGAAAACAACCTCCGTGTCCGGCACCAATTACCTGTTTTCCCGCTACGAGACGCATTTGACCATTTGTGATCAAACGCGTGGCGGACCACGTCTGCGAGTGAGTGGGCGTAGGCTTACCTCACCTTGACCGCGCGACTCCTCCATTGATGGCCGCCTGTTCTCCTTCCCTCAGAAACACCAGGCGTCACAAAGACCAAACTCTCCGTGGGCTAAAATAATGAAGGATAATAGACCCTCCACTCGCGGCGGCGGGAGAGCTGTGATGCGTTTTAGGGTGCAGACAAGAGCGGCGCTTTGTTCTCAGGTCATTTTCTTTCCAGGCGTAAGTGGCCTCGGTCTGGCGTTTGTAAACGCCTGCGAGCGACGCGGCGTGGCGCGCCCGTATTGTTTGCGGAGATGCGCCAGTATCCATTTGGAGAGCGGCAAACACTCATCCGCCCACTTGAGGAACAATGGAACACACTTCAGAGACGCCGCGTATGAAGTGTGTTTGTGAGAGCGCCGGCACAATGGAGGACGGCGTTACACAACACAAGAAACCAGACGGGCGCGGCAGACCTCCTCCACAATCACACATAATTAGAAGTCATTGGAATTATGAGACGGACGGATTCACCGTCAGTGTTTACGGTCGCGGGTGAACGCAGGAGGGGGTGGAGCCGCTCTGGGTGGAGGAAGAGGAAAAGACCTTTATAAAGGTGGATGTTTGAAGAAAATCAAATATTACTTTATCTTTGACTGAATACTTGGATGTCAATATTGTGAGGATATTGTGTGCAGGGGCTGAAAATCTGATTTCAGGGTGGGGGGGGGGGGGGGGGGGGGGCATAAAGAAGGACGATGTCTCTGAAGACGTTTTGATGTCGCCGTGAAAACGTCTTCAGATCGCTCCTTCAAAAAACTTTTATTCAAGTTTCTCACCAAACAACTACCTTTTACACGATTACAGAAACGGTGTGTTAGCAAACAGACATTGAAGGCATCATCCGCTACATCTTGATGCAGTGGTATGCTAGCAGCAACGTTAGCCAGCTCTGTTGACGATGACAACATTTGTTAGTCTTGATTTGTTGGCGTCCGGCTCGAGGCTGCGCCGGTGGACGGACGCGGTGTCTGAAATCCGGACTGTCCAATCCTAAAACCGGACAGAGGACCACCCTGGCTCAGGAGGTCGGCGGTCGGAGTCATGTGGGGGTGCTGCTGAGGTACGGAGAGGGCGAACGCATCCTGTCGGCGTTTTGTTGGACATAAAACGCCGCTAACAGCTACAAGAAACCAGGAGCTCTGCCAAGGTTCCCAGGCGCCATCGGGGATTTGGCAACGCGCCGCCGTGAGAAGACCCCGGGGTCCTCCGGCTCGCCAGGGAGGTGTCACCCTTCAGCAGGATGTAGCGAACTTTGGAGTCGAGGGGAGGAGGTCGGGAGGCGACGGAGAAAACATCTGAGGGTGACCAAACGTGGGAGCAGCTGATCCTGAAGGCGTCTGACGCTCAGAGAGGAGGAGGCGACTGCAGACATGATACCTTCTGGTCCGACGTGTTTAATGATAAAATGATGTGTTTTAATGATAAAATGACGTGTTTAAAGATAAAATGACGTGTTTTAATGATAAAATGACGTGTGTTAATGATAAAATGATGTGTTTTAATGATAAAATGACGTGTTTAAAGATAAAATGACGTGTTTTAATGATGAAATGATGTGTTTTAATGATAAAATGACGTGTTTTAATGATAAAATGATGTGTTTTAATGATAAAATGACGTGTGTTAATGATAAAATGACGTGTTTAATGATATAATGACGTGTTTTAATGATAAAATGACGTGTTTTAATGATAAAATGATGTGTTTTAATGATAAAATGACGTGTTTTAATGATAAAATGACGTGTTTAATGATAAAATGACGTGTTTTAATGATAAAATGACGTGTTTAAAGATAAAATGACGTGTTTTAATGATAAAATGACGTGTGTTAATGATAAAATGACGTGTTTTAATGATAAAATGACGTGTGTTAATGATAAAATGACGTGTTTTAATGATATAATGACATGTTTTAATGATAAAATGATGTGTTTTAATGATAAAATGACGTGTTTTAATGATAAAATGACGTGTTTAATGATAAAATGACGTGTTTTAATGATAAAATGACGTGTTTAAAGATAAAATTACGTGTTTTAATGATAAAATGACGTGTGTTAATGATAAAATGATGTGTTTTAATGATAAAATGACGTGTTTTAATGATAAAATGACGTGTTTTAATGATAAAATGACTTGTTTTAATGATATAATGACGTGTTTTAATGATAAAATGACGTGTTTTAATGATAAAATGACCTGTTTTAATGATAAAATGATGTGTTTTAATGATAAAATGACGTGTTTTAATGATAAAATGACGTGTTTAATGATATAATGACGTGTTTTAATGATAAAATGACGTGTTTTAATGATAAAATGACGTGTTTTAATGATATAATGACGTGTTTAATGATAAAATGACGTGTTTTAATGATAAAATGACGTGTTTTAATGACAAAATGACGTGTTTTAATGATATAATGACGTGTTTAATGATAAAATGACGTGTTTAATGGTAAAATGACGTGTTTTAATGATAAAATGACGTGTTTTAATGATAAAATGACGTGTTTAATGATATAATGACGTGTTTTAATGATAAAATGACGTGTTTTAATGATAAAATGACGTGTTTTAATGATATAATGACGTGTTTAATGATAAAATGACGTGTTTTAATGATAAAATGACGTGTTTTAATGATAAAATGACGTGTTTTAATGATAAAATGACGTGTTTAATGATATAATGACGTGTTTTAATGATAAAATGACGTGTTTTAATGATAAAATGACGTGTTTTAATGATATAATGACGTGTTTAATGATAAAATGACGTGTTTTAATGATAAAATGACGTGTTTTAATGATAAAATGACGTGTTTTAATGATATAATGACGTGTTTAATGATAAAATGACGTGTTTAATGGTAAAATGACGTGTTTTAATGATAAAATGACGTGTTTTAATGATAAAATGACGTGTTTAATGATATAATGACGTGTTTTAATGATAAAATGACGTGTTTTAATGATAAAATGACGTGTTTTAATGATATAATGACGTGTTTAATGATAAAATGACGTGTTTTAATGATAAAATGACGTGTTTTAATGATAAAATGACTTGTTTTAATGATAAAATGACTTGTTTTAATGATAAAATGACTTGTTTTAATGATATAATGACGTGTTTTAATGATAAAATGACGTGTTTTAATGATATAATGACGTGTTTAATGATAAAATGACTTGTTTTAATGATATAATGACGTGTTTTAATGATAAAATGACGTGTTTTAATGATATAATGACGTGTTTAATGATAAAATGACTTGTTTTAATGATAAAATGACTTGTTTTAATGATAAAATGACGTGTGTTAATGATAAAATGACGTGTGTTAATGATATAATGACATGTTTTAATGATAAAATGACGTGTTTTAATGATATAATGACGTGTTTAATGATAAAATGACGTGTTTTAATGATAAAATGACGTGTTTTAATGATAAAATGACTTGTTTTAATGATAAAATGACGTGTTTTAATGATAAAATGACTTGTTTTAATGATATAATGACGTGTTTTAATGATAAAATTACGTGTTTTAATGAAACAACATCTGTGTTTCCTTCAAGGTGTAAATTTATACTGAGAAGCAGAAGGTCACCAACACAGCAGGAAGAACAAACGCCTTCGGTGAGGTCAGAGTGTCTTTTAGTGACCTCATTTACCAACAACAAACGCTGTGAGCGGGCGGGCGAGCTGGAGAGAGAGAAGGAGAGAGAGGGAGACAGAGAGAGGGAGAGAGAGAGAGAGAGAGAGAGGGAGACAAACCGAGGGAGAGGGAGAGAGAGAGAGAAGGGAGAGAGAGAGAGAGAGAGAGAGGGAGACAAACCGAGGGAGAGGGAGAGAGAGAGAGAGGGAGAGAGAGAGAGAGCGAGGGAGAGAGGGAGAGAGAGAGAGAAAGAGAGAGAGAGGAGAGAGAAAGAGAGAGAGAGAGAGAGAGGGAGAGAGAGAGAGAGAGAGGGAGAGAGAGAGAGAAGGAGAGAGAGAGAGAGAGGGGAGAGAGGGAGTTTGAAGGAAGGATACAAGCAGACAACCTCCAAACCAGGTTCTCTCCGTTTCTCCAGGTGGACAAGAACCGGCCCGAGTCGTGAACCCATGTCATCATTCTGAACATTTGAGACGGGCCCGACACAGGAGTGGTTCTGTGTTCACGCCACCAACAGAAACAACATGTGCAGCATATAAAGACATCATCTTCATCATTTGGATAGCATATAAAGACATCATCTTCATCATTTGGATAGCATATAAAGACATCATCTTCATCATTTGGACCACACATGTGCAGCATATAAAGACATCATCTTCATCATTTGGACCACACATGTGCAGCATATAAAGACATCATCTTCATCATTTGGATAGCATATAAAGACATCATCTTCATCATTTGGACCACACATGTGCAGCATATAAAGACATCATCTTCATCATTTTGACCACACATGTGCAGCAAATATAAGACAAATTTGGGAAAATGAAAGGTTCCAATTGTTAAATCTTCATCATGTTTTTAAGGTTGTGTTGGTTTTGCTAAATGTTTATAAGATATAAAATAATATAAATGATTAAAAACGTTTCCTGTGATTAAAATCTGTGAAATGAAAAAAAATAATCAGGCACCTGAAAAACTTCCTGGATGAATCTCCTCTCGTCTGAAATGAAGAAGAGGAGCGGATTCGCCTGAAAGGCTTCACCTCCATTCTTGACATTGAGCATGAGCGCCTCCACCCGTCCCTCCACCCGTCCCTCCACCCGTCCCTCCACCCGTCCTTCCACCCGTCCTTCCACCCGTCCCTCCACCCGTCCCTCCACCCGTCCCTCCACCCGTCCCTCCACCCGTCCTTCCACCCGTCCCTCCACCCGTCCCTCCACCCGTCCTTCCACCCGTCCCTCCACCCGGCCCTCCACCCGGCCCTCCTTCCAGCCGTCTTAATCTCCTCCTCGGCGATCCCGGAACAAAGATCCGGCAGATCCGTGTTTTTCTAACTACCGTCGAGGACATATTTGATAAACATGCATTAGCATTAGCCGAGGTCAGGATTAGCAGCCTTCATCCTCAAACTGTTCCATCGCTCTGCTTCGTCTGTTTGTTGATCTTCTCTCTTTTTCTCCTCCTGTTGTTTGTGGCCGTCTCCCACCCCAGAGGAAACGATTCCGGCACAAATATTTGAAGGCTGATTAAAGATCGTTGGGGAAAAGAGATTATTGACTGTTTTT
>JBBDHG010000609.1:67500-69433 GCA_037951165.1 Lophius americanus
AGAGGAAAACAAGAAAATTACAAGGAAGATCCAGAGTCGATTCAGCGCCGCCAAATTTGGACTAAATCGAACCAACAGTTGAGAAATTACAACCAAAAAACTTTTGAAGATAAAGCTCCCCCAACCTTTGGCGGAATCACTCCAGTTCTTCCTCACACTAAAGTCTAGGTGGGTACAAAACTGTTGAAATGAAAATGATCCACAAAAGAGTTGTTGAGTTATCGCGTTAACACGAATACAGAGGAGGGTTAGGTCCAGGCCAGGCTAAGAGAACTATTAGTGAGGATCACATGAGGAACAAGTCGGAATTTGGTTTAAAGTCAGAATTCTGAGGTCCAGTTTGAACGTGTGACCAGTAGCAGAACTGAAGAGGCGTCGGGTTCAGAACTGGGTTCCTCTTTAAAGGGTATTGACTTCCTACCAGCAGCAGTTCTCTGTCAGTAAAGATCAGAACCTGTAGCATGTTGTCGCTGTGGATGACATCACGATCCAGAAGTGCTGCTGATTGGTCGGTCGTGAAACCTGGACGAACAAATGTGCCGTCAGTCCAGAGACGAGACCTACCTGATGACATCAGAACGCCGTCTGATGACCGTCGTCCGTCAAACGCCTGTCTGACAGGAACCACTGCTGGTGACAAAGTCTAGAGGTCTAGAGGTGAGAGAAGTTCTGCTGGATGGTTCAGAGACGGTGGTTCTGGTTCTGAGCAGAAGACAGGAGGCAGAGCTGAAGATGTTCAGATGTTCTCTGGGAGTGAGGAAGAGGAGGAAGGACAGGATTAGAAAGGAGACATCAGAGGGACAGTCCAGGTGAGACGTCCTGGAGACAAAGACAGAGAGGACAGACTGAGATGGTTCTGACCCGTGAAGAAGAGGAGGGATAGTGGATCCACTGGTAGAGTTTTTAATTTCATGCAAAGAAAACGTAAAACATCAGAACATTAAAACATAAGACAACGGAACGTTAGAACGTTAAAACCGGACCTGTCCGTCAGACCTGGACCCGTCCGTCAGACCTGGACCCGTCCGTCAGACCTGGACCTGTCCGTCAGACCTGGACCTGTCCGTCACAACCGGACCCGTCCGTCTGAAAGGTTTACGTTCCCCTCCATAATCCCGAACACGCTGTGCAAACTCTGCTCAGCAAACATGGCGGTGGTCCGGTCTCCTCCTCCTCGTCCTCCTCCTCCTCCTCCTCCTCCTCCTGCTCCTGCTGTTTGCTGATACAAGTGAGTAACGGACTCTGCTGCAAACAGAAACGCATGCTAATGAGCGACCCGGCTCTCCAGCCGCACAGAACCGCGGCCCTCAAGTACAACCAACCCGGCCCTTATTCCATCAATGGGGGGCCGCCCTCTTCCTCTCCCAACATTCAGACACGTATCCATCCAGCGTCCTCCAGACAGAGAGCTCTCCTCTCTCCTTCTGAGCCCTCCCTCCACCTCCTTCTCCCACCACCCATACCGTTGCCCCTGCCCTGAAATTGACACCGGCCCCCATCTCCTCCGGGCTGAAGGGCCCTTCAGACGTCCTGCTGAGAAAGAGCAGAGCGCTGGGAAACAAGAGGCGGCGAAGAAAAAGAAAATAGCGGAGTAAAAAGGGAGACGACGCCGAATGAAAAGGAGATAATGAAAAGGAGATGTGAGGAGAGGATGAGGAGATGAATGTTGGATCTACGATGTAGATGGTGTCGTTAGTTAGCGGGTGGAGTGCTAGCGTTCTCTGTCATGCTAATCCGGCGTCTCTCTTTGTGGTGCTGGTGGGTGTCTGCTGGTGTCACTCGCCCTCCTCGCTCCTCGCTTTCTTCTCCTCCTGTTTGGAGTGGACGATCAGAGGGTAAACAGCCATGTTGTCTGAAAGGATCACATTTGAATAACTAATACACAGTTAGCATTAGCATACATTATTTATTCAGCCCCGCAAAGGTGCTCGCC
>JBBDHG010000610.1:0-22500 GCA_037951165.1 Lophius americanus
GGCCCTGGAGTGGGTCGCTCCTGTTATCCTACGGAAGCGGATCAGGGATTGAAGAGAATGGAATTGTCTGAGCTGATGATGAAAGGAGGCTGATAAAAGCCCAGGACGTCTCCTAGCAGTCAGGTAACCATGACAACCAGCTGAATGCTCCCTGATTAATAGGTCACAAGCTGTTAAATCTGCTGCCATTGTA
This sequence comes from Lophius americanus, assembly GCA_037951165.1. Lineage (NCBI taxonomy): Eukaryota > Metazoa > Chordata > Actinopteri > Lophiiformes > Lophiidae > Lophius > Lophius americanus. The sequence continues at coordinate 194 of JBBDHG010000610.1, forward strand.
TCCCATAATGTCCACTTTGTCATTTCACCTCCATTAAAACATGTGTAATGGCGGCCGCTGAAAGGAGTGAGCCTCCAGTCGTTACCGTAGCGCCGCCGCCGCCGCCGCCGCCGCCGCCGCCGCCGCCGTACCTGTGAGTCATTCTTCACAGCGGGGGTCCATCGGACCCTCCATCAGTCCTTTGGAGAAAAGTTACGCAGCATAAATATTGTCAGAGCCGCCGGGACAGAAGCAGAAACAATAACCGATGAAGTCGGACTTTTTTCAGACATGAGTTCAACTTAGAAGAAAGAATATTAAAAGTATTTTCTTACAGTCGGCGGGAAAAGTCCGTTTTTCCAGAGAAGGACTGATGAAGACTTTAAAGGATGAAGATGTGGGTTTATTCAGATGTTGTTTATCAGGTTAAAAACAAACCTGGATTAATTAAACCAGGATTAGATGAACTTTGATTTGATTTGATTCAATCCGACAAATTCATTGAATTACTTTAAAGGTTTTAATGTAAAAACTTAAAGTCAACATTCTGGACAAACACGTCTGGAGAGACAAGCCAACAGGGTCCTCCTCCTCCTCCTCCTCCTCCTCCTCCTCCTCCTCCCCCTGGCTTCCCCCCATCAACCTCCTGAGATGTGCTCTCCCCTCATTGGCCACTGAGCTCTGATGTCACTACGTCCACAAGTTTTAACTCGGGCTGGACTGACACTAGTCTGGACTTGTGGACTTGAGAACTGAATAAACGACCATAAAGTAACAAATGAGAAAAAGGCCACGCCCATATCTGACATCATTGATGACATCACTGCTTCAGGCACAGAAGGGGGAGGAGTCAAGAAACCAGGCGAGTTTTCCTGTCTCGTCACAGACGTGTAAAGGGTCTGGGACATTATGAAGACCCTTCCTTTTTACACGACACTCACAAATCTTTCATGGATCAAATTTAACCCCCAGTTTTATTTTATCACATCTTAGTGTCAGGAAGAACTGGATTGATTTGGGGAAAGATCTATTGTACATTATCGATACCAGGCGGAATTTTATCTCCAAATCTTTTGTGCGACAGCGTAGAACTAGTTTTTGAGGGCCAAGTTTCAAACACACACACACACACACACACACACACACACACACACATGTACAAACACACACACACACATGTACAAACACACACACACACATGTACAAAACCACACAGACACACACACACATGTACAAACACACACACACATGTACAAACACACACACACACACAGACACACAGACACATGTACAAACACACACACACATGTACAAACACACACACACACACACAAACACACACACACACATGTACAAACACAGACACACACACACACACATTTACAAACACACACACACACACATGTACAAACACACACACACATGTACAAACACAGACACACACACAGACACACACACACATGTACAAACACACACAGACACACACACACAGACACACACACACATGTACAAACACACACACAGACACACACACACACCTGCATTATGAAGGTCACCTCCAGCTCCTCACAGGTTCACGGCCGGGTTAGAGATCTGCTTTGATAACTGGAGGGGGTGTAGAGAGCAGACGTTTGGCGGGCATGACGAGGGTTCTGACGGGCCTCATTGGGCCTTGATTAATGACTGACAGCCCGTCGCCTGAGTCCCGCTGAATACTAATGAGGCTGTGGGAGAAAATGAGGCCCTGATTGGACGCAGGAAGTCTCCCCTGAAGGGGGGCGGGACTCTTCTTCTCTGGGAGATATCATTACCTGATTATAGAGGTTAATGCTGATTATCTCTAATGCACATTTAAAAGACGGTTTATCTCTAAAGGCCCAAATATCACTTTCATAAATATTAATTTCTTCTATAAACACTGAATTATATATTTTGGCCCCTCAGACGTTTTTTTACTACAAGAATAAACTTCAAGGGTCAAATGTAACGTAAACCGTAAACAGGTTAAAATAACATCTGAGATTATTACTTTCAGTAGCGTCGTACTCGGTGGGCGTGGTTTAAGGGTAAACGGACTCAGGTTCTGTTCTGGGAGGGACCGGCAGGAAGTAACTTTAAGACCAAATGTTTCTTCACAGCTTTGACTTTGAGTCGCGGCGCCGCTCAAACAGCTGGTGTCAGCTTCTCCTGAATATTCATACCAGAGATCGTGAACCCGCGTTTGTGGTTCTGGGCGGGACCGCGGGTCCACTTCATGATCTCAAGGGCAGCAAGTTTGATGAAAGACCTCCGCTGGATAAAAGTTTAGATTAAAGCAGGTTTAATGAAGAAAAGACCAAATTTATTCTTTCTTCTTTTCCTCCTGTCCTCTGCATCTTCTCTCCACACCAACCAACTGCATGTCCTCTCTCACCACAACCAGAACATCCTCTTTGGTCTTTAGCTCCATCTCCAGTATCCTCTACTAGTAGATCCACTATCCCTCCTCTTCACGGCTCAGAACCATCTCAACTCTTCCCCTAAATCCACACAGACACATTGAAGCTCCTTCTCTGTCCTCCTCCATCAGCTCCTTCTGACCTGCTCTGACCTTCTCCATCAGCTCCTTCTGACCTCCTCTGTCCTCCTCCATCAGCTGCTTCTGACCTCCTCTGTCCTCCTCCATCAGCTCCTTCTGACCTGCTCTGACCTTCTCCATCAGCTCCTTCTGACCTCCTCTGTCCTCCTCCATCAGCTCCTTCTGACCTGCTCTGTCATCCTCCAACAGCTCCTTCTGACCTTCTCCATCAGCTCCTTCTGACCTTCTCTGTCCTCCTCCAACAGCTCCTTCTGACCTTCTCCATCAGCTCCTTCTGACCTCCTCTGTCCTCCTCCATCAGCTCCTTTTGACCTCCTCTGTCCTCCTCCATCAGCTCCTTCTGACCTTCTCCATCAGCTCCTTCTGACCTCCTCTGTCCTCCTCCATCAGCTCCTTCTGACCTTCTCCATCAGCTCCTTTTGACCTCCTCTGTCCTCCTCCATCAGCTCCTTCTGACCTCCTCTGTCCTCCTCCATCAGCTCCTTCTGACCTGCTCTGACCTTCTCCATCAGCTCCTTCTGACCTCCTCTGTCCTCCTCCAACAGCTCCTTCTGACCTTCTCCATCAGCTCCTTCTGACCTTCTCTGTCCTCCTCCAACAGCTCCTTCTGACCTTCTCCATCAGCTCCTTTTGACCTCCTCTGTCCTCCTCCATCAGCTCCTTCTGACCTTCTCCATCAGCTCCTTCTGACCTTCTCTGTCGTCCTCCATCAGCTCCTTGATGCTCCTCCACCCTGTGGAGTGTTTCTCCCTGCCGTGGTTCCGTTCAGCAGCTCCTCACTAAACGCTCCTTGATGCTGATCACGCCGCTGGAGAACACGTGTCCGTTCTGACACGCCGTCTCATCTTCTGCGTTTCACGCATCGTGTCGTAATTCTTTTTACGGAGTGAAAACAAAAGTTGTCTTTTAAGGGAATCAATTATTTCGAGAGGAATCAGTTTGTCGGCCGTTTGATTTTCTCCGCCGCTTTATTCAACATGAGATCAGAAATGACGCCAAACAAAAGCGTAGAAGCAGGAAAACAGCGCCGGCGTTGGTTCAGACGCGCGTCTTTGAACCATCGCTCAGCATTAAGAAGGACGTCTGGAACCCGCTGAGAGGAAGACGCGCAATTACTGTCACAACGTGACGGGATGAGGAAGCTGCTGGGACGAAGATCCACATCCTGCCTGATGGGAATAAATGTCAGAAATCTGCTCCGCCTCAGAAGAGTGTTTTAAAAAAACACAAACAATTATGAGAAAGTAATTCAAGAGGAGACGGACCCAGACATCGCATATCTGCGCCGCTTCTCATTGTCCCGATCTATAACAGTTAGAATCAGGAGTGATGTTCATGTATGAGGGTGAAGACTGACAACAAATACCCCAAACCCCTGTGTTGTACAAACAATCCCCCCCGAGTGAAACTATGAAGTTATGGCCAAAGTATTTAAGTAAAAGAAAAGAAACTCCTTTAAGGAGCCAAATATAAACTATAAGTTTCAAATGTGAATAATAGGAACTGTTAGAGTAAATATAAACTATTAGATTAAAACATGAGTAAACATTAACTATTAGATTAAAATGTGAGTCAATATGAACTATTAGATTAAACTGTGAATAATATGAACTATTAGATTAAAATGTGAATAATATGAACTATTAGATTAAAATGTGAATCATATGAACTATTAGATTAAATATGAGTAAATATGAACTATTAGATTAAAATGTGAATAATATGAACTATTAGATTAAAATGTTAATAATATGAACTATTAGATTAAAATGTGAATAATATGAACTATTAGATTTAAAAAATGAGTAAATATTAACTAGTAGATTAAAATGTGAATAATATCAACTATTAGATTTAAAACATGATTAAATATGAACTATTAGATTAAAATGGGAATAATATGAACCGTTAGAGAAAATATGAGTTAATATGAACTATTAGATTAAAATGTGAATAATATGAACTATTAGAGTAAAATGTGAATAATATGAACTATTAGATTAAAATGTGAATAATATGAACTATTAGATTTAAAAAATGAGTAAATATTAACTAGTAGATTAAAATGTGAATAATATCAACTATTAGATTTAAAACATGATTAAATATGAACTATTAGATTAAAATGGGAATAATATTAACCGTTAGAGAAAATATGAGTTAATATGAACTATTAGATTAAAATGTGAATAATATGAACTATTAGAGTAAAATGTGAATAATATGAACTATTAGATTTAAAACATGAGTTAATATGACATAAACGAGACAGATCTCGTTTCGACTGAAGTTTGGACTTAACCACATCAATGATTGAAAAATGATGTCCCAAAAACTTTTGGAGGTAAAACACCGACTATTGTCGGAAATATACAACCCACCTTTCGCAAAATCTACCCAGTTCTTCCTCGTACTGAAGTCTATGTGAGTTATAAAGTTTGAAAATGACCCATGGAAAATTTTAGAATTATATCTGGAAATGAATGTCTCCCCCTAAAAGTGGGAACAACCAGAGGTGGACTAAATCGATGAAAATAAAAATGTGAATAACACGAAGGATCTGCGTTGGACGCGGTGAAAATGACGATTCCATCACATCCCCGACTTTCCAGGGTTATAATGAGACGGATAAACGACGTGCCTGTTTGAAATAGTGGGACTGCTCCTTTATCAGAGTGACTTTAATGAATCTCTGGGCTCAGGAGGAAAAAAGAACCTTTGAGGTGTTTCTGCCTGATGTGAAGGAGGCGTGGGATGTGAACAAACAGTCCCTTCCAGGTGGTTTGAGTGATTTCCTAATCCCCTGTAGCTGGATGATTGCCCAGCGAGGTCGAAGTGACGGCGGCGGCTGATTGAGTGCTGTCTCCATCTCTGGTCCGGAGCTTCTGCAGCCATTATAGACGGACGGCGGCAGAATCACTCTGGAGGCTCTGGACACTCGAAGCAGAGCCGTCCTCACTAAAAGACAGGAGGACACAAACAACAACACTCGGAGCTGCAGTGGAAAAACACCTTTGTGGACTTGACTTCATCTTCTATGTCAAACGCTTGGACAAAATAATCAAACTTATCTATTCAAGTCTTTTTGGAACGCTTAACCTCTGATTGTCTGATTGGATATTCCAGACTGGACCATCAGGGGTCCACGATTATTTTCGGGCCCACTTCTCATTCTGGTTCCGTCCTCTTTAGTTTCTGATTCATCCGTTTCATCTGCCTCTGATTTCTTTTCTTATTTTATGGTTTTAGTGGAGTTTTAAATCCTGTGGATAAATTTAACTTTGATCAACTCTAAGCTGTCTTCAAAAAATAAATGGACTTAATCCAGATATGTTTCCGCTCCAGCTGATCCTCCACATCATCATCATCATCATCATCAAATGATGTTGTTTATGAACATGAGTTTACGCTTGTTAATAGATAGATGTAGATGTGTGTGTGTGTGTGTGTGTGTGTGTGTGTGTGTGTGTGTGTGTGTGTGTGTGTGTGTGTGTAGATGTGTGTGTGTGTAGATGTGTGTGTGTGTAGATGTGTGCATAGATGTGTGTGTATGTGTGTGTGTGTGTGTAGATGTGTGTGTGTGTAGATGTGTGTGTGTGTGTGTAGATGTGTGCATAGATGTGTGTGTATGTAGATATCATAGACGTCAGACGTCAGGTTAGTTCCAGCGCTGATCCTGGGCTTTAAAGAATCCTCCAGAATCGGTTCCGGTCCAGCGGATCCTCCACATCTTCTAAGGTTTTCCTGTCCATCCCCGCGTCGGTTCTGACGCCTCGTTCTTCATCACCGATGTCTCAAACGGTCCTTCAGTAAGCCACGCCTCTCGTCCGCGGCGTGGTCACATCAGAACCTCAATCACAGGTGACTGATCAGACTGACATGAAGGTCATTCATTCATTCATTCATTCATTCATTCAATCATTCATTCATTCATTCATTCATTCATTAAATCATTCATTCATTCATTCATAAATCATTCATTCATTCAATCATTCATTAAATCATTCATTCATTTAATCATTCGTTCATTCAATCATTCATTCATTCAATCATTCATTCATTCATTCAATCATTCATTCATTCATTCATTCATTAAATCATTCATTCATTCATTCATTCATTAAATCATTCATTCATTCATTCATAAATCATTCATTCATTCAATCATTCATTAAATCATTCATTCATTTAATCATTCATTCATTCATTCATTCAATCATTCATTCATTCAATCATTCATTCATTCATTCAATCATTCATTCATTCATTCATTCATTCATTCAATCATTCATTCATTCAATCATTCATTCATTCAATCATTCATTCATTCATTCATTCAATCATTCATTCATTCAATCATTCATTCATTCAATCATTCATTCATTCATTCAATCATTCATTCATTCATTCATTCATTAAATCATTCATTTATTCATTCATTCATTAAATCATTCATTCATTCATTCATAAATCATTCATTCATTCAATCATTCATTAAATCATTCATTCATTTAATCATTCATTCATTCATTCATTCAATCATTCATTCATTCAATCATTCATTCATTCATTCAATCATTCATTCATTCAATCATTCATTCATTCATTCATTCAATCATTCATTCATTCAATCATTCATTCATTCAATCATTCATTCATTCATTCATTCAATCATTCATTCATTCAATCATTCATTCATTCAATCATTCATTCATTCAATCATTCATTCATTCATTCATTCAATCATTCATTCAATCATTCATTCATTCAATCATTCATTCATTCATTCATTCAATCATTCATTCATTCAATCATTCATTCATTCAATCATTCATTCAATCATTCATTCATTCAATCATTCATTCATTCATTCATTCAATCATTCATTCATTCAATCATTCATTCATTTATTCATTCATTCATTCAATCATTCATTCATACATCATACGTACCTGCTTCTCCTGGTCGGGGTCGCGGGGAGGCTGGATCCTATCCCAGCTTACATTGGACGAGAGGCGGTGGTCAGACTGGACCCTCCTCCCGGGGTGATGGAGGTCACATGTTGGTTCAGGTGACAGAGAACATGTGACCTCCTACAGACAGAACTCACAACCCACAAACTTCTTGAACCCACAAACTTCTTGAACCCACAAACTTCTTGAACCCACAAACTTCATGCTTCCTCATTTCATCGACGTCAGCAGTTTGTTCTAGGATCAGATCTCATATCAACCTAATATGGGATCTGACATCCACAGACTGATGATGTCATCAACAGACTGATGATGACTGATGACGTCATAGAAACAGTAAGTGTTTCTATCACGTCATCAGTCTGTTCTTGGATCAGATCCCATATTGACTCAAATGAACTATTTTCTTTGAAGTTTTTTTTTGACAAAAGCCCCCTGGTGGGTAAAACCTTTTTTCTCTGAAGCGGCTCATGTGACGTAAATGTGGAATAAATGGGACAGAGTGGAGAAATGATGGCGGTAAAGTTTTGGCGATGAAGCTCCCCCTAGTGGTGGAGAAAGGAGCCGGGAAGGTGAGAGGAGCGCCCCTGTTGTCACCGCGTCTGTAAATAAATGTTTGTAACGTCGGCGCTCTCTGCTAGAATAATCTATAGACGAAGAGCAGAGCCGCCGCCCACCGGCTCATTGTACAGATCAGCCTCAGGACCGGACACGCCCACAGCTTCTGCTCACCCGGAAAGTAAAACCTGAAAATGAAATCTGAAGTGGAAAAATGAGCTTCTAGACGTCGTTGTTGGTGAAACTTAGACTCAAATATGATTAAAGGTCCGTCAGAACCGGCGGTCCTCAGATGATCCCATCAAAAAAGAATTCCTCTGACGAAGAAGAAGGAATAACGAAGACGTCTCTCACAAACACACGCTTTCATGAATGTTGTTCACGGGTTCTTGTCTCAGCAGAACCGTTGGTTCTTCCCTGGACCGGGTGGAGTGGGTCAGGAACCGGGTCAGCCAGAACCGCTGGAACTTTAGGAAAAGCCGGGACTAAACGTCCCCCTCATATTAGAGAAATAAAAAGTCTTTATTATTGTTTGTATAAATCTGTCATCCTAAGTGTAAATAAATAAATAATATACAAATAATTACATTATTATTATATAATAAATATCTGTCATGGATGTATTTTAGTATTTAAGAATCAGGATTCTCTCTAATTTAAAGCTTTTTATTTGACTCTGCAGAATACTAGATTTAATGAAACCCTACATATCATAACAGATTACTCACACATAGTAGCAGACTACTCACACATAGTAACAGACTACTCACACATAGTAGCAGACTACTCACACATAGTAACAGACTACTCACACATAGTAACAGACTACTAACACATAGTAACAGACTACTCACACATAGTAACAGATTACTCACACATAGTAACAGACTACTCACACATAGTAACAGACTACTCACACATAGTAGCAGACTACTCACACATAGTAACAGACTACTCACACATAGTAACAGACTACTCACACATAGTAACAGACTACTCACACATAGTAACAGATTACTCACACATAGTAGCAGACTACTCACACATAGTAACAGACTACTCACACATAGTAGCAGACTACTCACACATAGTAACAGACTACTCACACATAGTAGCAGACTACTCACACATAGTAGCAGACTACTGACACATAGTAACAGATTACTCACACATAGTAGCAGACTACTCACACATAGTAGCAGACTACTCACACATAGTAACAGACTACTCACACATAGTAACAGATTACTCACACATAGTAGCAGACTACTCACACATAGTAGCAGACTACTCACACATAGTAACAGATTACTCACACATAGTACCAAATTACTCACACATAGTCACAGATTACTCACACATAGTCAAAGATTACTCACACACTGACAGATTACTCACACATAGTAACAGATTACTCACACATAGTAACAGATTACTCACACACAGTAACAGATTACTCACACATAGTAACAGATTACTCACACATAGTAACATATTACTCACACATAGAGACAGGTACAATGTTACTGACACTGAAGGTAAACCTTTGTATGCCTTACCTGTCCACAAACACCAGTGTGTTGCAGATACACCTGATAAATGTTGAGATATTTGAACGTTGTTATGTTAGTAGTTTAATCTAAACCAGACTTCACACATAATAAAGAATGAGAAGAATTTAGGAAACATTGATCATTTAAAAAACCCTTTGAATGTTAGCAGTGACATTATTCTATCATCTTCACCGGTGTAGAGCGTTTCCTCAGCAGCAGTGTGTAACATTACTCGTTCTTATTCTCACACTGCGTTCAAACAATAGAAACGCCGGCGCTCTCCAGAGAATTGTGTTATTGAGCCAATTAATCCCCAAAGATAAAAACAACTTCTTCACGTCCTGCTCCGGCCTTTTCTGTGAAACAACACGGATTACTACACTTCTGCTGTAAAAGTGTGAGGAAACCAAAGCTGACCTTCATTTAGACGGCGGTGTGACGATACCGCAGGGGAACAAGGAAGTGAGGGGGGCAGAAGCAGGAAAATCAATAGCTCATTTTCTGCTTTTTTGTGTAGGGATCCTGATGTTTACTGAGATAAAGGTCGAGGCGCCGGAGAGAGATCTGCTGCACCATCTCAACTTCACAACCTCGGACCGCCGCGGCCCTGAGATCGCAGGAAAAAGGTTTTCCGGACTTTATGGAAATCAGAGACAAAGCAAGAAAGAGAGAAAGTAGAGTTTGTTTACAGCCGCCCTTAAATAAAGATAATATACTGATATTCTGTAGAACTCCTATAGAAGCTCCACACAAAGAAGGTTCCTTTAAAACCCCTGGAATCTTTTATTCAACATTCTTAAAAATACTGCATTCATGAAGTATTACGTGTTTTTCGTCGGATAATAAAACCTTTTCTCTAAATGTAGAATAAAAAAATACAGCCGAGAAAAACCTCCAACCCTGAATCAACGTCTGACGCCGCCTCCCAAAAACAGATTATAGAATAGAAAATATCGGATTTAACGCCGTTCCACAGGTACACCTGAGCTGCAGGTAGAAACACTTTATTTCACACGATCAGAAAAGTGAAGTCTGACAATCGTTTGACAAAAACCCTGGATGTTAAATACCGGAAACTTTCATTCACTCAGGAGCAGAAGAAGGTATTTCCTTCTCGCTAACCGCTAAGCTAACAAGCTAACTGCTAAAGTTGAACCAATCAAATTGATTTGGACAAGAACTGAATAAATGATTGATGTTCTGTTGGATTTGAAGGAAGTTCTCGTCTGTCTGGACAAACGGACCGTCGGTATAAAACGGGACGGATCCTCTCCCCTCCTGCGTCCTGAGGCGAGGTGGCGTCGGCTGTGTGATGATCTGGTCCCGACGCTGTGGAAGAGTTTCCTGTCGGATCAAAGCCGTCCTTACATCTCTCGGTTCCACTCAGTGAGCGTCTCTCATCTTCATATTCTTTGCATACTCTTCTTCACTTCTTCATGGTTTGCTGAGCAGGTCACTCCCCCCGCCTGGTTCAACAGCTGCTTCAGCGATGACCCCCCCCCTCCTAACGGGGGTCGCGGGACAACTGGTGCGCCGCTCCCTGTCAACTTCTCCTCAGCCGCTGACCTCCTGCACCGCCTTCACCGGTACCGCATGAATAATGGATCCTCTGGGTCGGGCCCAACCCTCACGTTTGGATGTTTGACGCCCTCAGACGTCGGATCCCCGATGGAGGAGGAGCTCCATCCTCGGAAGAACCCGCGGGAGAACCGGGTATCAAACCCGGGACTATCGGTGGATAAAGGTTCTGTTAACGGTTGGGTTGGATCTTCTACGGGCCGCCGACATCCGAGGAGGAAATATCGTGTTCTGTCCACAGAGAGAGAAGATAAGATGGGAATTTAATAATCGCCATGGGGACAGAGAGGAGAAAATAGAAACACCATCCATGAGAGGAGAATATTACTAAAAGACAGAGGGAGAAAAGGAGAGGAGAAGAATGTCAACGAGGAGAAGGAGGATCAGTTAACCAGGAGGAGGCAGAGAAACAAGAGAAGAATGGATGCAGCAGACGCTCCATAGGAGGAGGAGAGAGGAGGAGAGAGAGGGGAGAGAGAGGAGGAGGAGAGACAGAGGAGAGGCAGACGAGAGAGAGGTAGAGGAGGAGAGGTAGAGGAGGAGAGACAGAGGAGAGAGAGAGGAGGTGATACAGATGAGGTGAGACAGAGGAGGAGAGGTAGAGGAGGTGGGACAGAGGAGAGGCAGACGAGAGAGAGGTAGAGGAGGAGAGTTAGAGGAGGAGAGTTAGAGGAGGAGAGGTAGAGGAGGTGGGACAGAGGAGAGGTAGACGAGAGAGAGGTAGAGGAGGAGAGGTAGAGGAGGTGAAACAGAGGAGAGGCAGTAGAGAGAGAGGTAGAGGAGGAGACACAGAGGAGGAGACACAGAGGAGAGAGAGAGGAGAGAGAGAGGAGAGAGAGAGGAGACACAGAGGAGGAGACACAGAGGAGGAGACACAGAGGAGGAGAGTTAGAGGAGGGAGGTCAACATACAGTTTTGAGTGACTATAAAGATATAGAAGTATAAACAAACTCCTTCTGATGTAAAGATATTTTCAGAGAGTAAATCTTCGTTTTCTTAATCGTCTCAAATCTCCATCTTATTTTTTATCTGTTTGGTCTCATTATCCTGAACGTCCCTCTTGGTTCTTGGATCCAGTCATGGAGGAGGAGAAGGTCCAACGGCGCCAACATTTAAAAAACAAAGACAAAACATGTGAGATACAAAAATACACCAAAACCAAAATGTTCAAAGGAAAAGTGAAAATGTTGACAAACATTTTTCTTCCTGTTGTGTTTATTGAAAATATTCTTTTCTTCATTTAGAAAAGAATCTGTTTGTGTTTGTGTTTGTGTTTGTGTTTGTGTTTGTGTTTGTGTTTGTGTTTGTGTTTGTGACGCAGACATGATGATGTCGGCGGAGACGTTTGAAGGTCATTCAGGCGTCACTGGTCAGGAGACTTTATCCTGCTGAACCCGGAGGAGGAGGAGGAGGAGGAGGAGGAGGAGGAGGACGGTTGATGATCTCATCTTCATTCTCGTTCTACAAAGACGTTTCAGACTCTCTCCTCGCTTTACTTTGAAAAAGACTTTGAGGGACATTTTTTCTAAAACGTTTGTCTTTACATTTTCATAAGATATTCTTTCCTGCCCAAGGACACCTCCTCCCGCCGCCACGACCCGTCAGACAGCAGCGTGTCGGAGGAGCGCCGCGAGAGGACACCAATTAGAAAGACTCACTCGGCCAACGGAGGCGGCGGCACAGCTTGCCACAGGAAGTGCCACGTCCGACTTCCTGCGTGGGGTCACAGCTGTTTGTGCAGAGGTTACCGCCGCTATCCAAACGCCGGAGCCTTCATCATCTGACGAGGAGCGCCTCGTTTGAATAAGAAAGAACCGTCTGAATGTCAGGGACACGTTTAAACCGATCCGTCTTGAGCCGGGATCAGAGCAGAACTCTGGATCAGGAGGGAGGGAATGTCAAAGGACCGGTACCGCCCGGGTTCTGGGGGCTCGACCCGAAGAAGATCATTAAAACATTTAACGTCAGTCAGGAATCCAAGAAATATCCTAATTATTAATGTGAGAAGATCAAACACCCATCAGCCAAAACATTATGAACGCGTCCGAAAATAAACAATTATCAAATTATCAAACACAGTATAAGTATATATACTGTGTTTATACATAAACACTGTATATATACTTATACTGTGTTTATGTATATATACATATATGTATATATACTGTGTTTATACATAAACACTGTATATATACTTATACTGTGTTTATGTATATATACATATATGTATATATACTGTGTTTATGTTTATATACATATTTATACATAAACACTGTATATATACTTATATGTATATATACATATATGTATATATACTGTGTTTATGTATATATACATATATATACATAAACACTGTATATATACATATATGTATATATACATATATGTATATATACTTATATGTATATATACATATATGTATATATACTGTGTTTATGTTTATATACATATATGTATATATACTGTGTTTATGTTTATATACATATTTATACATAAACACTGTATATATACTTATACTGTGTTTATGTATATATACATATATGTATATATACATAAACACAGTATATATACATAAACACTGTATATATACATATATGTATATATACTGTGTTTATACATAAACACTGTATATATACTTATATGTATATATACATATATGTATATATACATATATGTATATATACTGTGTTTATGTATATATATATATATATATATATATATATATATATATATATATATATATATATATATATATATATATATATATATATATATATATATACATATATGTATATATACATATATGTATATATACTGTGTTTATGTATATATACATATAAGTATATATACATAAACACAGTATATATACATATATGTATATATACTGTGTTTATGTTTATATACATATATATACATAAACACTGTATATATACATATATGTATATATACATATATGTATATATATATATATATATATATATATATATATATATATATATACATATATGTATATATATATATATATATATATATATATATACATAAACACAGTATATATACATATATGTATATATACATATATGTATATATATATATATATATATATATATATATATATATATATATATATACAGGAGGTTCTGTGTTCTAAGGAGACGAGATGTTGGCTTCACTTCAGAACCTCCTCATGGGTCCAAATCTTCACTCGTCTTCGGAGACGCCTGCTTCACGGCGTACGGCGCCGCACCGCGGACCGAACCGAGTGAGGGAGGTCCAAGCTGCTCTGGGATCTGCAGACGTCCCGTCTGATTTTTGAGGGTGTTTAAGGTTCTGGTTCTGAGATATGAGCCAACCACAAACCCACAGGCAGGGATCTTCAGGGGCGTGTCTGTGCTGCAGGGGCGTGTCTGTGCTGCAGGGGCGTGTCTGTGCTGCAGGGGCGTGTCTGTGCTGCAGGGGCGTGTCTGTGCTGCTCCGCTCTCCATGACATCATTCAACCCGCTGCTTCAGCGCGAACACACTAAGGTCCAGAAGAACGCGGTCTCTGGATCCACACGGGCCTGATGTCAGCGCCGACCCGAACATCTAGCTGACGGGACTGACGGGACGCTTCCAGAGCGGTTGTTGGAATTATCATGTTTAATCTTGGAAAATAATCTAATGAAACAAAAAAGCAATTAATGAAGATCAAGAGTAAAATGAGAAGGTTCTAACCCGAGGTGGCAAACGAGCAGAACCCTGGCAGCGCCGGGACGCGGTTTGGCTCCTGCTAGCAGCAGCTGTCCATCATGACCATATTTGGGCTCAAACCAATTACATTCTCTGATCCCCGGTTCTTGGGCTGATGCAGTCGGACCCATTAATCTTCCTGGCTCAGAACCATACCGTGTGTTAACAGCCAATTCTGCCCCCCGCCGGGCCCCTCCCCCTCCACAGCCCCCCTCCACCACCTTGGTTGAAAGTTCTGCCAATCATAGTAACTCCTCTGACTCTGATTTCCCCCCGAGGGTCTTGTTTGTGGACCGAGCTCACGCAGCAGGCAAGAAGCGCTCCACTCGGCACCGCGGGCCCGGTTCTCCTTCAGCCTTCTGTGAAGGGTGGAGGAATAAAGGAGGTCAGCGACGTTTCTGCGTGTGGTCGGTAACGGCTAAATACCCCGGAGCGGTGCCGGTGACCAATTCCAACAAATCATTTTCAAAGGGAGAGAAGTAAACATACGTTTCCTGTGCCGCTCACACGGAACCACCTTCAGCTCCCGGGCCTCAGCGGGCCCTGGACCCAGAGAATACAGAAGAAGGAATGGTTTCCTCTTCTGTTGCAGTCAGAGAAGAACAAAGACTGGATCCCAGCCGGGTCAAACTGGGCCCATCTGATAGTCGTGACCTCTGCTCTGCTGCGGAGCCGTGATTAAAGCTGGCGGCCACGGAACCGACCCGCTATCGTGTCAAATTGAGGTTTAATCGGGTCTGAATTACATGGACCCCTCCTCCGGTTTAGTGAGCCTTTTTGTTCCCAGAGGTTGAGGGAGGAGCCGCGATTGTTCCGCCGAGAACAAAACCCATTTCCTCTGAATGATGAATGTCCCTCCGGCATAAATCCAGTCGGCTAATCCCTTCAGCGCCGCCACCAGACGCCGACCGTCTCCTTTACGGATCGGACAAAAGACACAATGGAGAAGTTTGCTTCACGCCTTCGTCCTTCCTGCCGACTTCAGACGGACCCTCCCTCAGCCCACCGGACGCTCGGCTGGCTCCCGTCTGTAGTGGACCAGAACCACCATCTGAGACGCTCAGGTTTAAGGTACCGGTTCAAATTCCAGAACCACCTCTTTGACTAAATGGAGAATAACAGTAGAAGTCAGAAACATTGTTTGTCGGTATCCTGAACCGGGACATAACCCAAAAACCATTCCATGCCTCATTTTCAAGCCCTTAGTGCGAGGAAGAACTGGACTGGTTGTATAATTCCAACACTAGGGGGAACTTTATCTCCAAAATTGTCAGGCCGTAGTTTCTCCAATGGTGGTCCGGTCTAGTCCAAATGTGGCGCGTATGGATGGATTCTTAGATCTTGTACTTAACCGTTTACTCCCAAACTTCATATTTCGTTCAGTAGGGGGCGCTGTCCTCATGAAAACACTGTTTTGGACATCATTTCACATTTAATTTGAGGAGTTCAATCTGCTGGTGAAACACAGTTTTTCACAATAAATGGTGATGATAATCAGAGTTTTGGCCCGGTTTCAAGGAACCCTAACCTGGGGTCCAGTCTGGCTCTCCACTCACCTTTTCTGCCTCAGTCTCCCAGCAGCGGGGTATGAGTCACATCCCCAGGAGACTCAGGCTGACATTTAGCTGGAAGTGGGCGGAGCTCCAGCCAGACTCCCCTGACAGTGACGTCTTCATGAAAACACACAGCTCCAAAAAAACACCTGAAGAAGTCGTCAGTCAGACGCTCCTAGATCTGGAACCTACAACCTTTTCAATCCCACAACCTGTGGACACGATTACAACTGTACACTGTAAAAACTCTAAAAACTGTATATATGTAGATACATACTGTATATACATGTATATACATATATACATAAATGTATATATGTGTGTACATGTATATACATATATACATAAATGTATATATGTATATACATGTACACACATATATACATTAATGTATATATGTATATACATGTACACACATATATACATTAATGTATATATGTGTGTACATGTATATACATATATACATAAATGTATATATGTGTGTACATGTACACACATATATACATAAATGTATATATGTGTGTACATGTATATACATATATACATAAATGTATATATGTGTGTACACAGACTGGCCCACTGAACCAGGGACATGTCAATCAGAGGGAGAGACGTCTCTCAACATGAAAACGTATTTCATCTTATTTGATCTTTAATAACACTTTTAAATCAGATTTAAAGAAGGTGGTGGTCTTAAATATGAAACAGTTTCACTTTAGAACAGCTTAGATAAAAAATCTCGAACTACAAACGACTTTTTATAAAATCAAATACTAGTATTTGATTTTTTTTGGGGACACAAAAAGTCAAAAATGAGATTTTCCAGCTTCGTTTTAAAACCTTCATATAAATATTAAATCTTATTTCAAGAAGTTTCACCGGGAAGAATTTTACTTGTTCTACTGGCAGAAAAATATATTATATTAAATATACTTTTTTTTTTTTACTTCTTAGGAGTTAAAGTCACATGTAAAAACATTTTTGTAAAAATCTCCTTCACACTGAAAAACCTCGACTTTCAATAAGAGGAAAAAATTGTCAAAGAATTTTTTTTAAATGTATAAAATATCAACAATTACAAATCTGTAGCTCAAAGGACCGACATGAATCTAAAAATGTTCAAATAAATAAAAACCAGGAACATTAAACTCGATACGGAGATAAATGTTCAAGAATTATTCCTCCAGTTTAAAGATAAAAGGCTTCAATCGTCCTGAAATAAGTAAAAAGTCATATCTAATAAATAATAAATAACAAATAATAAATAATAAATAATAAATAATAAATAATAAATAATAAATAATAAGTAATAAATAATAAGTAATATCTAATAAATAATAAATAATAAGTAATAAATAATAAATAATAAATAATAAATAATAAATAACAAATAACAAATAATAACAAATAAATAATAAATAATAAATAATAAGTAATAAATAATAAGTAATATCTAATAAATAATAAATAATAAGTAATAAGTAATAAATAATAAATAATAAATAACAAATAACAAATAAATAATAAATAATAAATAATAAATAATAAGTAATATCTAATAAATAATAAATAATAAGTAATAAATAATAAATAATAAATAATAAATAACAAATAACAAATAATAACAAATAAATAATAAATAATAAATAATAAGTCTTTCTGGTACAAGTACTTCCTAAAACCCGGACCGCTCCACTTCAATCCAGAATATTTGCCTCGGTCCAGAGAGACGATCCGTCCGAGAGGAAATGTCCTGTCAGGTTCAGGTTCTGGTTCAGGTTCAGGTTCAGGTTCAGGTTCTGGTTCAGGTTCAGGTTCAGGTTCAGGTTCAGGTGCAGGTGCAGGTTCAGGTTCAGGTTCAGGTTCTGGTTCTGGTTCTGGTTCTGCAGCGTGGGCTCATGGATGCCAGATCCAGAAGGCGCGTATGTTTGCGTTCCTCGGGTCGGTTCTGTTCTATTTGCTCTTTAAGAACTTGCTGTTGGAAACACGGGGTGACCTTACCGCTCACACTCAAACAAACACCGCGGGGAACGGCGAGCGGATTTTATCGACAGCCCTTCGCCGCGTGATCTGCCGGCTCTGCTGCGGCTCGGAGAATAAAACACAAACAAACAAACAAACAAAGCTGTGTGTGTGTTTTGTGTTCTGGCTAAAGCCCACGTTGTGCGTTTGTGTAGAACACAAAGCCCGTGTGTCTGTGATGGCGTGGTTCCATCTAGCCCACGAGCGGCGTGTGAAGATCAGAGCCGTTAGTCCGGGTTTTGTTTGCGCTTCACTCCGTCCTCCAGGATCACATTGTTTTCAAAGGGTTCTGCATTCGAGGCGGGTTCTGCTCTGAGCGGGTGATCCGTTCGCTCTCCGCCGCCGCCGCATAACAAGTCAGGAGGGATTTTCCTCGGCGAGGTCCCGACAAGAAAGCTGGTGTGGTCAGAGGCGGCGGCGGTTTTACGTTCTACAGACGAATGTCAATGAATGGAAAGTTCAGAGCGCCGCCCAGCCGCCGGTTCTGCTTCAGTCACTGTCAATAAGTGAGGCTGAGTTCCAGAGAGGAGGTCCGGTACCACCGTGGAACCAGGAGGACTCTCCATCTGGACCAGCTGGACAGACAATGGAGCCAACATGGGACAAAAAATGTGATTTTGTCTGTGAAATACCGCATGTGTCCACTAGAGGGAGAAACAGACTCAACCTATGACCTTTGACTCTGATATAAAACATTGTGTTTATTAGAATCTAATATTGTGTACGGTTAAAAAAAAAGAAGTAAGAGCCAGGTCTTACCTGTTCAAATACACCTGGAGCTATTCTAAGTTTATTTAGGGGATATGGATCATCTTTCTTAAGATAAACCCTGAAAACATCAATAAAACCAGACGGAGGGGGCGGGGCTTAATCTCTTTACCCTCCGGTGCGCTCCGTGTAAATGTCATCAGTGATGTCATGATTTTGTTCTGCGTCTCGTCGTTGAACGTATATTTCCTGTGTTGGACGGAAACATTTTGTTTTTAAGTGGACGCTTGTTTTTCCGTCTGGTGGAAATGAAACAATCCCTGCTGCTTTTATTCATTACTGTCGTCCCCGGCAACGCTGGATGTGTCAGCGCCGCTCGCAACACCGCAGCATAGCAGCCGTTAAAAGTCCACTTTCATCCGTCCTTTGGACAGAAGTCCGTTTTTTAACGCCCGTTTATTTCCTGCAGCCTCCCGGGGTAGAGATGACGGGCCTAACGAGCTCGAAGTTCTGAGAACCGACTCCTTATTCAAGCCCAACGAAGGAAACGGAGATTATGTAGAATGTTCTTATTCTCAGCAGCAAAGTGGTGGTCGTCAGGCAGGTTCATGTGTTCACACGTAAATGTGTTCATGTGTTCACGTGTTGATGTGTTCACATGTTCACATATTCATATGTTCATGTGTTCATGTATTCACATGTTCACATATTTATATGTTCATGTGTGCACATCTTCATGTGTTCATGTGTTCATGTGTTCACATGTTCATGTGTTCACGTGTTCATGTGTTCACATGTTCACATATTCATATGTTCATGTATTCACATGTTCACATATTTATATGTTCATGTGTGCACATCTTCATGTGTTCATGTGTGCACATCTTCATGTGTTAATTTGTTACGTGTTCATGTGTTCACACGTTCAGGTGTTCAGATATTCATGTGTTCAGATATTCACGTATTCCTGTGTTCATGTGTTCATTTGTTCATGTGTTCATCTGTTCACACTTTCAGATATTCATGTGTTCATGTGTGCACATCTTCATGTGTTCATGTGTTCACGTGTTCATGTGTTCACATATTCATGTATTCATGTGTTCATGTGTTCACGTGTTCATGTGTTCACATATTCATGTGTTTATGTGTTCAGGTGTGCATGTGTTCACATGTTCATATATTCATATGTTCATATGCTCAAGTAGCACATCTTCATGTGTTCATGTCTGCACATCTTCATGTGTTCATGTGTTCACATATTCACATATTCATGTATTCATGTGTTCAAGAATTCACATGTTAATGTGTTCAAATATTCATGTGTTCACATGTTCATGTGTTTATGTGTTCACATCTTCATGTGTTCATGTGTGCACATCTTCATGTGTTCATGTGTTCACGTGTTCACGTGTTCACGTGTTCATGTGTTCACATATTCACATATTCATGTATTCATGTGTTCATGAATTCACATGTTAATGTGTTCAAATATTCATGTGTTCACATGTTCATGTGTTTATGTGTTCACATATTCATGTGTTCATGTGTACACATGTTGATGTGTTCACATGTTGATGTGTTAATTTGTTCATTTGCTCAAGTGTACACATGTTCATGTGTTCACATGTTCATGTGTTCATGTGTTCATGTGTTCACATGTTCATGTGTTCATGTTTACACATGTTCATGTGCTCACGTTCACATGTTAATTTGTTCAAATATTCATGTGTTCAGATATTCATGTGTTCACATATTCATGTGTTCATGTGATCACATGTTAATGTGAGTCCGTCTGTAGTGGGCAGCATCTGAGTGTTTGATGTCACTGATAAAAGAGACATGGTCCTTTGATCCAAATGACACAATTCCTTTGATCCTTTATTCACAGCCTTCAGAGGATCAGAGGATCAGAGGATCAAAGGATCAAAGGATCAAAGGATCGGACTTTCTCCTCGGAACATCAAACATGTATTAAAACGTGTTTGAAGGATTTATTAACGGCATAAATAATCTTTCAATTCTTTCTATTGATCATTTTTCCGTCGCTTGTAGTTCAGACTATTTTCGTCACTGGCAGATAAAACTGCCGCAGTAACGACTGAACCCACAATTCTGGGTCGGAACCACGGAAAACGAGTTTTCTGCTGCATTGACTTTAAGAACAAGGAGTTTCCAGAACACTGAGAGGGAAGTTCTGGCCCGGAGAGAGGGAGTCATGAAGAACATCCAAAATTCACATTCATCAGAACATTCCTGGGTTCTAGTTATTTAACAGATCCTTATATATCCACCTTCATGATCAGAACCGTCCAGATGAACCGTCCTGATCGGCACCAGATGTGCTTACGTGGACCGCTGCTCAAAGAAATGAACGGACCTCCTGACTCACAGATCGGACCTCGTTGACTCAAGGCCTTCATCATCGAGGACCGGCCTGAACAATTTGACCACTTGAGGCCCGGCTTTGTTCTGGACCAGGAAGAACCAGGGTGCCCGGCACCAGTGTGAGGTCTGACAGTGGGTCTGAGGGTTCCATCCTGGTACCTAACAGCAGTCAGGTCCCGTTTGCTAACACCTGGAGGTCTGTGAGACCCTCCGAGGATCTGACTCTCCAGAACCTCACTGACCCACCCCCAAACCGGTCCTGATGGATGATGTTGGCAGCAGAACCTTCACCACGGCGTCTCCAGACTCTTTCAGGTCCGTCACATGAGCTCGAGCATGTTTACCTTCCTGTTGCTCGGTGTCGGGTCCGGTCCGGTCCGGTCCGGTCCGGTGTTCTACTCAGGCATCACGCTGTCTCTCCTCTCTGAAGATCCAGAAGACGGAGAAGTTCTTCTTTCCTCCACTTCAGTAAATTCTATTGTCCAGCAGCGCCAACAAGAACTTAAGGCGGTCAGAACCGGGCTCCTCATCATTGTCCGGTTCCACCTTTTCTGTTTCCAAAGTCCAAAAACTACATCAGATATCCGATCAGAATTATTGACCCTGAATTAAGTTTTAACTCTGTGACAAAATGGGATTTTTCCTTTCAGAACCAGAAACGGACTGAGAAGTTGGAGACGTGGAATTTGTT
>JBBDHG010000610.1:27500-36806 GCA_037951165.1 Lophius americanus
TGTGTGTATGTGAGTATATGTGTGTATGTGAGTATATGTATGTGTGTATGTGAGTATATGTGTGTATGTGAGTATATGTGTGTGTGTATGTGAGTATATGTGTGTATGTGAGTATATGTATGTGTGTGTGTGTCTGTGTGTGTGTGTGTGTGTGTGTGTGTGTGTGTGTGTGTGTGTGTGTGTATGTGAGTATATGTGTGTATTTCAGTATATGTGTGTGTGTATTTGAGTATATGTATGTGTGTATGTGAGTATATGTGTGTATGTGAGTATATGTGTGTATTTCAGTATATGTGTGTGTGTATTTGAGTATATGTGTGTATGTGAGTATATGTGTGTATGTGAGTATATGTGTGTGTGTATGTGAGTATATGTGTGTGTGTATGTGAGTATATGTGTGTATGTGAGTATATGTGTGTATGTGAGTATATGTGTGTATGTGAGTATATGTGTGTGTGTATGTGAGTATATGTGTGTATGTGAGTATATGTGTGTGTGTATGTGAGTATATGTATGTGTGTATGTGAGTATATGTGTGTATGTGAGTATATGTGTGTGTGTATGTGAGTATATGTGTGTATGTGAGTATATGTATGTGTGTGTGTGTGTGTGTGTCTGTGTGTGTGTGTGTGTGTGTGTGTATGTGAGTATATGTGTGTATTTCAGTATATGTGTGTGTGTATTTGAGTATATGTATGTGTGTATTTGAGTATATGTATGTGTGTATGTGAGTATATGTGTGTATGTGAGTATATGTGTGTATTTCAGTATATGTGTGTGTGTATTTGAGTATATGTATGTGTGTATGTGAGTATATGTGTGTATGTGAGTATATGTGTGTATGTGAGTATATGTATGTATTTCAGTATATGTGTGTGTGTATTTGAGTATATGTATGTGTGTATGTGAGTATATGTATGTATTTCAGTATATGTGTGTGTGTATTTGAGTATATGTGTGTGTGTATGTGAGTATATGTGTGTATGTGAGTATGTGTATGTGTGTATGTGAGTATATGTGTGTGTGTATGTGAGTATATGTGTGTATGTGAGTATATGTGTGTATTTCAGTATATGTGTGTGTGTATGTGAGTATATGTGTGTGTGTATGTGAGTATATGTGTGTATGTGAGTATGTGTATGTGTGTATGTGAGTATATGTGTGTGTGTATGTGAGTATATGTATGTATTTCAGTATATGTGTGTGTGTATTTGAGTATATGTATGTGTGTATGTGAGTATATGTGTGTGTGTATGTGAGTATATGTGTGTATGTGAGTATATGTGTGTATTTCAGTATATGTGTGTGTGTATGTGAGTATATGTGTGTGTGTATGTGAGTATATGTGTGTATGTGAGTATATGTATGTGTGTATGTGAGTATATGTGTGTGTGTATGTGAGTATATGTATGTATTTCAGTATATGTGTGTGTGTATGTGAGTATATGTGTGTATGTGAGTATATGTATGTGTGTATGTGAGTATATGTGTGTGTGTATGTGAGTATATGTATGTATTTCAGTATATGTGTGTGTGTATTTGAGTATATGTATGTGTGTATGTGAGTATATGTGTGTGTGTATGTGAGTATATGTATGTATTTCAGTATATGTGTGTGTGTATTTGAGTATATGTATGTGTGTATGTGAGTATATGTGTGTGTGTATGTGAGTATATGTGTGTATGTGAGTATATGTGTGTGTGTATGTGAGTATATGTGTGTGTGTATGTGAGTATATGTGTGTATGTGAGTATATGTATGTGTGTATGTGAGTATATGTGTGTGTGTATGTGAGTATATGTATGTATTTCAGTATATGTGTGTGTGTATGTGAGTATATGTGTCTGTAATCACACAGGAGTTCATCTTTGTCTGGTTCTGATCCGTTTCCCCAGCAGAATCCTGGCGTGTTCATAAATACTTGCAGGCGTGTCTTCATGGACTCTGACGGTTGTCTGGTTATTAATGATGTCTCTGTAAAACACAAAGACACAAAATCTCTCCTCCACAATAGCTGGAAACATCCTTCCAGCCTGAAAACTCCACCGGTTCTTCAACCACTTCATAAACTCCTGCATTTATTTTTGGTGTCCACAAAAACTTTTTTGTGACCCTGAAACAGAAAAGCAGAAGATAGAGGCAAAACTTTTTAGTAATTCAATACAAGCATTGTTTCAGGACGTATTTATTTACTGACAAATCCTCTACGGGTCAGAAATCCATTACCACCGCAGATTACTGATTACTCACACACAGTAACAGATTACTCACACACAGTAACAGATTACTCACACAGTAATAGATTACTCACACAGTAACTGATTACTCACACAGTAATAGAATACTCACACAGTAACTGATTACTCAACCACAGTAACAGATTACTCACACACAGTAACAGATTACTCACACAGTAATAGATTACTCACACAGTAACTGATTACTCACACAATAATAGAATACTCACACAGTAACTGATTACTCACACACAGTAACAGATTACTCACACACAGTAACAGATTACTCACACAGTAATAGATTACTCACACAGTAATAGATTACTCACACAGTAACTGATTACTCACACATAGAAACAGATTACTCACACACAGTAACATTACTTACACAGTAATAGATTACTCACACACAGTAACAGATTACTCACACACAGTAACAGATTAGTCACACAGTAACTGATTACTCACACATACAAACAGGTTACTCACACACAGTAACAGATTACTCACACACAGTAACAGATTACTCACACAGTAATAGATTACTCACACAGTAACTGATTACTCACACACAGTAACAGATTACTCACACACAGTAACAGATTACTCACACAGTAATAGATTACTCACACAGTAATAGATTACTCACACAGTAACTGATTACTCACACATAGAAACAGATTACTCACACACAGTAACATTACTTACACAGTAATAGATTACTCACACACAGTAACAGATTACTCACACACAGTAACAGATTAGTCACACAGTAACTGATTACTCACACATACAAACAGATTACTCACACACAGTAACAGATTACTCACACAGTAATAGATTACTCACACAGTAACTGATTACTCACACATAGAAACAGATTACTCACACACAGTAACATTACTCACACAGTAATAGATTACTCACACAGTAACAGATTACTTACACATAGAAACATATTACTCACACAGTAATAGATTACTCACACAGTAACTGATTACTCACACACAGTAACAGATTACTCACACACAGTAACAGATTCGTCACACAGTAATAGATTACTCACACAGTAACTGATTACTCACACATAGAAACAGATTACTCACACACAGTAACATTACTCACACAGTAATAGATTACTCACACACAGTAACAGATTACTCACACACAGTAACAGATTAGTCACACAGTAACTGATTACTCACACATAGAAACAGATTACTCACACACAGTAACAGATTACTCACACAGTAATAGATTACTCACACAGTAACTGATTACTCACACATAGAAACAGATTACTCACACACAGTAACATTACTCACACAGTAATAGATTACTCACACACAGTGACAGATTACTCACACATAGAAACAGATTACTCACACATAGAAACAGATTACTCACACACAGTAACAGGTACAATGTTAAACGACACTGTAAATAAATGATAAATAATAAATAAACTCTAACCTGTCCACAGATGATGAAGGTGATGCACACAGCTGATCAGGTTGGACATATTTGAAGGTTAATTTGGGAATTCATCATTGGGGCCAGGCTGAATTTAAAATAACTGATGGGCAGAAGAATTCTCCTCTGCTGCTCGGAGTCTGGCGTCATTAGAGTACCAGAAACATCAAAGTCATTTCATGGGAGATTCCTCACGCAGATATCTGTATGAGTCACTGCTGTAAATTCCTCTGAAGATCTCGGCCCTCGCTGGAGAATTTTAATGACACATTCCTGGACAGACGTCCCAGATTAAACCTCATGATGAATAAAACAATAATTCCAAATTTCCTGCTAAACCTGCTCATTTGTAAAGGTTCTCCATGTTTCAGCAGGATGCAGGTTGCCGGCATTGAGATTCCAGGCGTCTCCCGGTCCGGGTCAGCGTTAATTAAGGCGGCCCTGTTCGGACTTATTGACCCCTGTGGCTGCAGGGATTTCGGAGGGTCACGCTGGAGCTCATGGAATCTGGCCCGTAGCCCAACTTCTCTGCGTTTTGGTCATTCTCGTGTTTCAAGCGTAGCATTCAATCCTCTCGTCTAATTAAATGTGATCTGCACTTGTGCTAAATGACGTTTTTCTCTGCTGGCTGAGAGAAAGCCGCCGCCGCACACACAAGGTGACATTCTACTTTTCATTATGCAGGATTAGAACAGGTAGCTGGGACTCGGAGGATCCGGCGGCTGTGCTGGGCCTCCGCCGCGCTGGAAGTTCCTTCCTTACTTCTGGTGAATAAGTAATAGTGATGAGCAGACTGCCAGCCGCGGCGAATAGAAGGGATTTGGGGCTTAATTCACAGCTTAGCTTCTCCATCGCTGGTGTCAGCACAATGTAAAGTTCAGCACTGAATCATTAATAAAATAATGCCGTCAGTCAGACAGGAAGAAAAAAAGCCCCTTTTGTGATTCAGGATTACGGGGAGAGACACTCCTTCAGTTTACCAACACATTCAAATAAATGGGATTACAAATGCGTCACTTTTTTTAAATGTCTACGTCTCGTTTGTGCGTATTTGTATACAAGCTTACAACATTTTCGCCGGACGTCTAACAGTTGCTGTTTTTTTCTGATGGAGCAGTGGACCAATCACAGAAGACCCCAGATATTCAGAGGTACTGTACTCTCAGTGGAGTACCACTAGACCCAAATAGTATTTACTTTATAAGGAAACTGAGAATATTCCAAACTCAGCATTTCATTTCTATGCGGATGACACCGTCATCTACTTCTCGTCGCCGACTCCACCGGACTTCAGAGTATCTGCAACTGCTTTTCAAGTACAGAGTACACGTACAAAAGTACAGAGTACACGTACAAAAGTACAGAGTACACGTACAAAAGTACAGAGTACACGTACAAAAGTACAGAGTACACGTACAAAAGTACAGAGTACACGTACAAAAGTACAGAGAACACGTACAAAAGTACAGAGTACACGTACAAACGTACAGAGTACACGTACAAACGTACAGAGTAATAATAATAATAATACATTTCATTTATAACACACTTTACATTTGGATCAAATCTCAAAGTGCTACAAAGCAAAAGCAGATAAAAGCATCAATAAAAAATAAAATAATAACTATATAAAAACATGACCAAAAGCATTAATGTTAATTAAAGTTATAGGTTCAGCTAAAAAGGAAAGTTTTAAGTCCTTTTTTAAATGTGTCAGTCGTCTGTGGAGCCCTGAGATGGTCAGGGAGGGCATTCCACAGACGAGGGGCAGCAGAACAGAAGGCCCGATCTCCCATGGTGCTGAGGTAAGTCCGGGGAAGGAGGAGGCGGTATGACTGGGTAAAGCGAAGGGATCGTGTCGAGGTCAGTGGGGTGAGTAGTTCTTTCAGGCAGGGGGGTGCGTTACCATGGTTACACTGGTGAGTGAGGAGAGAGACCTTATAATCAATCCTGGTGGGGATGTGAAGACGATGAAGTGATGAAGAACGGGGGTGATGTGTTCGTGTTTACGAACTCTCATCAGGATCCTTGCAGCACTGTTTTGAACATACTGCAGTCTTTGAAGACTTTTATCAGGGATCCCGATGAGGAGTGATGAAGGTCGTTACAGTAATCCAGTCTGGAGGAGACGATCGCGTGGACCAGCTTTTCAGCATCACTCAAGGTGAGTGAAGAACGGAGTTTGGAAATATTTCTGAGATGGTGAAAGGACATCTTGCAGATGTGTTTGATGTGGGATTCAAAGGTGAGTTGAGGGTCAAATCTCACGCCGAGGTTGGTGACTGATGAAGAGAGGGGAATGTCGTGACCAGAGAAGGTAATACTGGTTATTGAGGAAGACTGGGTCTGATGAGGGGTGCCAATTAAAATAGCTTCTGTTTTGGAGCTGTTCAACTGGAGAAAGTTGTTTTTCATCCAGACCTTTATCTCCTCCAGACAAGTGCGGAGAGTTGACAGGGGAGATGATGAAGATGAGGATGGAGAGGCTGAGGAGGAACATGTGTCAGTTTTTATGTAGATTTGCGTGTCATCAGCGTAACAATGGAATGAGAGTCCATATCGACTGATGACACGGCCAAGGGGGAGGAGCTTGTATAGTATGAAGAGAAGGGGGCCAAGGACTGATCCCTGGGGGACTCCACAGGTGACGGTGTGTCTCCAGGACTTTGAACTGCCAAGGGAAACGTATTCTGTTCTGTGGGTGAAGTAGGACTGAAACCAGTTTAGGGCGGTGGCAGTGAGTCCAGTGGTGTGATGTAGGTGGTGTAGGAGTATTCCAGGTCAACTGTGTCGAAGGCAGCAGACAAATCAAGGAGAATAAGGAGGTACAACCTGTACGTTTGTACAGGTACAAACGTACAGAGTACAGGTACAAACGTACAGAGTACACGTACAGAGTACAGGTACAAACGTACAGAGTACAGGTACAAACGTACAGAGTACAGGTACAAACGTACAGAGTACAGGTACAAACGTACAGAGTACACGTACAGAGTACAGGTACAAACGTACAGAGTACAGGTACAAACGTACAGAGTACACGTACAGAGTACAGGTACAAACGTACAGAGTACAGGTACAGAGTACAGGTACAAACGTACAGAGTACACGTACAGAGTACAGGTACAAACGTACAGAGTACAGGTACAGAGTACAGGTACAAACGTACAGAGTACACGTACAAACGTACAGAATACAGGTACAAACGTACAGAGTACAGGTACAAACGTACAGAGTACAGGTACAGAGTACAGGTACAAACGTACAGAGTACAGGTACAAACGTACAGAGTACAGGTACAAACGTACAGAGTACAGGTACAGAGTACAGGTACAAACGTACAGAGTACACGTACAGAGTACAGGTACAAACGTACAGAGTACAGGTACAGAGTACAGGTACAAACGTACAGAGTACACGTACAAACGTACAGAATACAGGTACAAACGTACAGAGTACAGGTACAGAGTACAGGTACAAACGTACAGAGTACAGGTACAAACGTACAGAGTACAGGTACAAACGTACAGAGTACACGTACAGAGTACAGGTACAAACGTACAGAGTACAGGTACAAACGTACAGAGTACACGTACAGAGTACAGGTACAAACGTACAGAGTACAGGTACAAACGTACAGAGTACAGGTACAAACGTACAGAGTACAGGTACAAACGTACAGAGTACAGGTACAAACGTACAGAGTACACGTACAGAGTACAGGTACAAACGTACAGAGTACAGGTACAAACGTACAGAGTACACGTACAGAGTACAGGTACAAACGTACAGAGTACAGGTACAAACGTACAGAGTACAGGTACAAACGTACAGAGTACAGGTACAAACGTACAGAATACAGGTACAAACGTACAGAGTACACGTACAGAGTACAGGTACAAACGTACAGAGTACAGGTACAGAGTACAGGTACAAACGTACAGAGTACACGTACAAACGTACAGAATACAGGTACAAACGTACAGAGTACAGGTACAGAGTACAGGTACAAACGTACAGAGTACAGGTACAAACGTACAGAGTACAGGTACAAACGTACAGAGTACAGGTACAAACGTACAGAGTACACGTACAAACGTACAGAATACAGGTACAAACGTACAGAGTACAGGTACAGAGTACAGGTACAAACGTACAGAGTACAGGTACAAACGTACAGAGTACAGGTACAAACGTACAGAGTACAGGTACAAACGTTCATTTGTAGGGGAATGGAGCCCCGAGGGACCCCACAGGTCAGCAGGAAGAACCTCCACCCAGGTGGACATAGAAGTCTTTCAGTGAGGAGGGACTGGAACCAACCATGACGCCTGACACTGAAGGCGTTCCCTGAATCAGCAGTGAAATAAAGAGGTTTGAAGGGTCTTAGGAGAGCAGGGAGGAGATGAAGGATGGAGGAGAGGTGAGGCTCTGAGTGGACCACTCTGTACGTTGTTCTGGTAAAAGGTCATATCTGTTCTTCAGACACAACCTCCGTCTGACCAGAAATGGAGGGGCCAGCCGGGACCCCCTTCTATAAACGGGCAGTAATGATGTTGCTCTTTATCCACGTTCAGCACAAGACAAAACTCCTCACAGTTGAACCTCGTTAGTGGAGGATCTGATCCGAGCTCTGCTGAGAAGGAGATGAAAGCATGAAGACGGCTGCAGCTACAAAAACCCAGAGACTCGGTCACATTTCTCTGTTTATGGCGTCCAAACAATCAGCCCTGTGAGATTCTCTCTGTTGGCCGACGGAGCAGTGACCTTAACCTGTCACATTATCCCTGCTGCTCTTGTGTTCTTATGTTCTCAGCTGCTGAGCAGGGAGGACCAGGACACTTAGCCCGGCCCAGTTAGCAGATCCTGTCAAATAATGCCGCCTTATTCTTACTGAACCATGCATTTATTTTAGATCTAAGGTCTCCCCATGGAGTCCAGAGGAGGATCTACCCTCCCTTTATCTCTTCAAATACTACTAGAGACGTGAATGAAGTGTTTCTATTTGTCCTTCGTAATTACAGATTAATTATAGTGTCAGTAACATTGTACCTGTTACTAAATGTGAGTCATCTATTTCTATGTGTGAGTAATCTGGTACTATGTGTGAGTAATCTGTTACTGTGTGTGAGTAATCTGGTACTATGTGTGAGTAATCTGTTACTGTGTGTGAGTAATCTGTTACTATGTGTGAGTAATCTGGTACTATGTGTTTGTAATCTGGTACTATGTGTGAGTAATCTGTTACTGTGTGCGAGTAATCTGTTACTGTATGTGAGTAATCTCTTACTGTGTGTGAGTAATCTGTTACTATGTGTGAGTAATCTGGTACTATGTGTTTGTAATCTGGTACTATGTGTGAGTAATCTGTTACTGTGTGTGAGTAATCTGTTACTATGTGTGAGTAATCTGGTACTATATGTGAGTAATCTATTACTATGTGTGAGTAATCTGTTACTATGTGTGAGTAGTCCGTTACTATGTGTGAGTAATCTGGTACTATATGTGAGTAATCTATTACTGGGTTTGAGTAATATGTTACTGTGGGTGAGTAATCTCTTACTGTGTGCGAGTAATCTGTTACTATGTGTGATG
>JBBDHG010000611.1:2500-25000 GCA_037951165.1 Lophius americanus
GACGCCTCATCTAGAGACGCCTCATCTAGAGACGCTTCATCTAGAGACGCTTCATCTAGAGACGCCTCATCTAGACCCACTTCATCTAGACCCACTTCATCTAGGGACACTTCATCTAGGGACACTTCATCTAGGGACACTTCATCTAGACCCGCTTCATCTAGAGACGCCTCATCTAGAGACGCCTCATCTAGACCCGCTTCATCTAGAGACGCTTCATCTAGACCCGCTTCATCTAGAGACGCTTCATCTAGAGACGCCTCATCTAGAGACGCCTCATCTAGAGACACTTCATCTAGAGACACTTCATCTAGAGACACTTCATCTAGAGACTCTTCATCTAGAGACTCTTCATCTAGAGACTCTTCATCTAGAGACTCTTCATCTAGAGACACTTCATCTAGAGACACTTCATCTAGACCCACTTCATCTAGAGACGCTTCATCTAGAGACGCTTCATCTAGAGACGCTTCATCTAGAGACTCTTCATCTAGAGACTCTTCATCTAGAGACACTTCATCTAGAGACTCTTCATCTAGAGACTCTTCATCTAGAGACTCTTCATCTAGAGACTCTTCATCTAGAGACACTTCATCTAGAGACACTTCATCTAGAGACACTTCATCTAGAGACTCTTCATCTAGAGACGCTTCCTCTAGAGACTCTTCATCTAGAGACGCTTCATCTAGAGACTCTTCATCTAGAGACGCTTCATCTAGAGACTCTTCATCTAGAGACGCCTCATCTAGAGACTCTTCATCTAGAGACGCCTCATCTAGAGACTCTTCATCTAGAGACGCTTCATCTAGAGACGCTTCATCTAGAGACGCTTCATCTAGAGACTCTTCATCTAGAGACGCTTCATCTAGAGACGCTTCATCTAGAGACTCTTCATCTAGAGACGCTTCATCTAGAGACGCTTCATCTAGAGACTCTTCATCTAGAGACGCCTCATCTAGAGACTCTTCATCTAGAGACGCTTCATCTAGAGACTCTTCATCTAGAGACGCCTCATCTAGAGACACTTCATCTAGAGACTCTTCATCTAGACCCACTTCATCTAGAGACGCTTCATCTAGAGACGCTTCATCTAGAGACGCTTCATCTAGAGACTCTTCATCTAGAGACTCTTCATCTAGAGACACTTCATCTAGAGACTCTTCATCTAGAGACTCTTCATCTAGAGACACTTCATCTAGAGACACTTCATCTAGAGACTCTTCATCTAGAGACGCTTCCTCTAGAGACTCTTCATCTAGAGACGCTTCATCTAGAGACGCTTCATCTAGAGACGCTTCATCTAGAGACTCTTCATCTAGAGACGCTTCATCTAGAGACTCTTCATCTAGAGACGCCTCATCTAGAGACTCTTCATCTAGAGACGCCTCATCTAGAGACTCTTCATCTAGAGACGCTTCATCTAGAGACGCTTCATCTAGAGACGCTTCATCTAGAGACTCTTCATCTAGAGACGCTTCATCTAGAGACTCTTCATCTAGAGACGCTTCATCTAGAGACGCTTCATCTAGAGACTCTTCATCTAGAGACGCCTCATCTAGAGACTCTTCATCTAGAGACGCTTCATCTAGAGACGCTTCATCTAGAGACGCTTCATCTAGAGACTCTTCATCTAGAGACGCTTCATCTAGAGACTCTTCATCTAGAGACGCCTCATCTAGAGACGCTTCCTCCAGAGTAAAACCAACGTGCAGGATACCACCTGACAAATGGAAAACAGCATTGAAAGAATCAGATCTTTACTGACATGCAGGGGAACCGGACCAGAACCACCAGAACCACATATGAGCTGCTGGTTGGACTGAAGGTCCAGAAGAACACAGAGACAGCAGGAATGTTCTAGAGGAACATGCCTCCCTTCAGTTGTCAGGATGAGTATTCAAGCGTCGCCTCACCACTGGTGGTTCTGATCTCGGCACCAGACTCAGGCAGTGGTTCTGATCTCGGCACCAGACTCAGGCAGTGGTTCTGATCTCGGCACCAGACTCAGGCAGTGGTTCTGATCTCGGCACCAGACTCAGGCAGTGGTTCTGAGGTCGGTGCCGGTACCGCTGCAAATAGGAGTGAAGTTGTGGATTTTTCTCACAGTTTTGCGTAAACACTTCTTCAGTTGCTGTCGGTTGAATTTAGCAACAACCACTTCCTGCGTGGAGTAGAGTCTCCCTCCGTCAGTGAACCTGTCTCACCCCCACATGTCTCACCACCACATGTCTCCCCGCCACATGTCTCACCCCCACATGTCCCACCACCACATGTCTCACCCCCACATGTCTCACCACCACATGTCTCACCACCACATGTCTCACCCCCACATGTCTCACCACAACATGTCTCACCGCCACATGTCTCACCGCCACATGTCTCACCCCCACATGTCTCACCACCACATGTCTCACCACCACATGTCCCACCCCACATGTCTCACCACCACATGTCTCACCACCACATGTCTCACCACCACATGTCCCACCACCACATGTCTCACCCCCACATGTCTCACCCCCACATGTCTCACCCCCACATGTCTCACCACCACATGTCTCACCCCCACATGTCTCACCACCACATGTCTCACCACCACCACGTCTCACCACCACCACCACGTCTCACCACCACCACATGTCTCACCACCACATGTCTCACCCCCACATGTCTCACCACCACATGTCTCACCCCCACATGTCTCACCACCATTCACCATTCATTTCTAACGCCTTTATGAACAGCAGCTTCTGATCCATCTGATAACTCTGCTATAAGATCAGGCGCTGACTGGAGCTCAGAGGTCAGGGGTCAGGGAGTGACCCCAGAAGGACATGACTAGGCAAAACCTCAGCAGAAAGAAAGAAACCCGCTAACTTCCTGTTTTCCAGGAACCTGAACTAATCCTGAGATAACGGGACAATGAGCCTCGACGGCTCAGAAACTGCTGAGTCACCGGTTTCAGACGCCGCTCTCAGAAGAAATGAAGAAATATCCGAGACAAACTCTCTTCGCTTTGGAAACGTTTGTGTGAAATCCTCCGGCAGAGATAAGACCCGTCCAACGCGATCAGGGCCATTCTTCTCTCTGGATCAGAACACCACAGGTACCAGACATTCCTTCTCCGTTCCGCTAAGGTGAGATAATCTCATCCAGAGTCCAGACCAGGTCTGAAACGTAAATACAAGATAATCTCAGTTCAGCTCCCGGTCATCAGAACCACAAGAGGTTCCTACGTCTGGTTCTGGAACGGCGCTCCACAAAAACACCTTCTATCTGCAGCAAGACGTCTCTTATGTCTTTCTGTCCCGGCTGTGAGGACGGAGACCCCGGTTTGACCCACGAACTTCACCTTCCTTTTCCCCCGGCCGGACCTCTGCTCGTCCATCAGAACCAGAACGGACCTAATGTCGATGTAAGCTGACGTATTTGGAGCGGTCTCATTGGGGACAAGACAAAAATGTCCCCTGAAGAACCACCGCAGAAACCCCACAGTAAAGGGATAGCCGTCACTTCCTGTTGCCGACAGGTGGCGCCGTCACCCTCACCAGGCCAAGGATGGAGATTTGCCGGGCCCCCGTGTATATAAAGGATGGTTCTGATCCAGCGAGATGGAACCTACAGACAATGTCAGTTTGAAGAAGCCTTTTGGAGAGTGTATCGGAGGAAGAGAAGCGCGAGGGTTCAGCGGGTCACTACCTAGAACCCAACTGTGTCAAAGAGACGGACCCGTCTGGAGCCAGAACAATCAGAGATCCAACGGTTCTCAAAAGTTCTATTAGTCTCCGGGCAACACTTGACAAGTTCAAGTCCAGCACGCATGCACCGGTCCAACACCGGGACACATGACCCAACAGTTGTTAACGGTACCGGCACCTGGGAGGTTATTGGGCCGACCCTGGACCAGCACCGTTTATGGACGACTTTTCAATGATAGCTGCTCTGACAGACTTTCAACGGGAATTCCTCAGGGAAGTTCTTCCGGTCCAGTTTGTTTCTGGTTTCACGCTGGAACGCATCATTCCGTCTGGGGCGGACGTGGAATCAGGGTCTTTACAGAACCTTTGACCTGAGACAATGGATCTACTAGAATCGCCGCCGTGGGAGGAGCTTATGTTGTCTCCTCCAGGAGAAGGTTAAGTTTCAGAAACGTTCCGTCTGAACTCAAAGTTTTGAACTTTGACACGATGGCGTTTAGTTTATATTATTTATCAGTTATAATTCAGAAGATCAGAAGAAACACGGACCGCCACACTTCGCCATGAAAGAAAGAAAGCGCGAAGACCCGACTCGGTAAACACACGGTTAAAATAAAATAAAACAAAACTATGAAAAGGCACTCAGAGAACACAAACCTCTGTCAAGAAATAACATTACGTAGGTTTGTGAAAAGTTCCTGCAGATTCTTCCGTTAAAGTCTGCGTTACTGCCAGCCTCTAAATCTACTGACAACTCTGAGCATCTCTCAGAGACTCTGTAGACAATCGTCTCGTGCGCCTTCCACTTCAGTGTCTCTGTTCTGTTCACTTTAGGATCCTTGACTGTTTCTCTGTGTGAGAATTCAGTATTCTGCATTCGGTGTCTCTGTTCAGCCCACTGAGTCCCCAGCACAGGAACAGGACTCAAAGGAACCCCTGATTCTAGAACTCTAGAAACTAACTGAATCCAACACAGATTCTAAAACCCATCTACTCCCCCGTCTCCATCTGACCCATCTTCTAGTCTCCGAGGGAGGAAACAGTCTCCGGGGGACAAAGCCTGAGGGGGACACAGTCTCCGGGGGACACAGTCTGAGGGGGACACAGTCTGAGGGGGACACAGTCTGAGGGGGACACAGTCTGAGGGGGACACAGTCTGAGGGGGACACAGTCTGAGGGGGACACAGTCTCCGGGGGACACAGTCTCCGGGGGACACAGTCTCCGGGGGACAACACAGTCTCTGAAGGATGCACTCACCATCAGGCTGCTGTTGAGGACATCAAAGTCACTGTAGCGCCGGATCACCTGCAGCAGACAAACACACCTGTCAGTCATTTCATCCGCTCAGGTGTTCCTGCTGGTCCAAAGACCCAACGCAGACATTCTGATGACCCATCTCTGGTACCGCTGCATTTACCTGCCAACTGTTCTCTGAGGACACGCCCCTCTGGACCCGGATGATGTATTCCTAAGAGACACAGAAGAAGAGAGGCGTCAAAACGACGCTGTTAAAAAGAACACTAAAAAAAGGGACAAAGTCCAACTGTTACCACTGGACTGTTTCTCTGTGTGAACCTGGACTGTTTCACGGTGTGAACCTGGACTGTTTCTCCGTGTGAACCTGGACTGTTTCTCTGTGTGAACCTGGACTGTTTCTCTGTGTGAACCTGGACTGTTTCTCTGTGTGAACCTGGACTGTTTCTCCGTGTGAACCTGGACTGTTTCACCGTGTGAACCTGGACTGTTTCACTGTGTGAACCTGGACTGTTTCACCGTGTGAACCTGGACTTGTGGTCTGTGGTGAATCTGCTGAGTAACTTAAATCCTTATGTAAACCTGGATTTTCTCTAATCCTCTCAGTCGGGTTTACTTCCTGCCGACAGACTCTGGTTTTCGTCTCTCGTTTCTTTTACAGCTTTTCTTGAAGCGGTTCAAAGTCTTCCTGTAAATTAAGAGCTTCAGACGGTGAACTTTGACCTCTACTCACAAAGTGGTGAAAAACCGCATAATATAAAGGAGTAGGTTTGTCAGCGGTGCTGAACTGCTGACTCACCGTAACCCTCTCATGACTGGAAACATGAATCATTATGTCAGCGATTTCCTAAAGGTGAGCTGCATGATTGTCACACTACACTGTTAAACTACACTGTCAACCTACACTGTCAACCTACACTGTCAACCTACACTGTCACTCTACACTGTCAAACTACACTGTCAACCTACACTGTCAAATTACACTGTCAACCTACACCGTCAAACTACACTGTCAACCTACAATGTCAAACTACACTGTCAAACTACACTGTCACACTACACTGTCAACCTACACCGTCACACTACACTGTCACACTACACTGTTAAACAACACTGTTAAACTACACTGTCACACTACACTGTTAAACTACACTGTCACACTACACTGTCACACTACACTGTCACACTACACTGTCACACTACACTGATAACCTACACTGTCACACTACACTGTCACACTACACTGTCACACAACACTGTCAAACCACACTGTCAAACCACACTGTCAAAGTACACTGTCAACCTACACTGTCAAACTACACTGTCAAAGTACACTGTCACACTACACTGTCACACTACACTTTTAGAAGTACACTGTTAAACTACACCGTTAAACTACACCGTTAAAACCACATTGTTAAACCAAACTTTAAAACTACACTGTAAAACCTCAATGTAAAACTACAATCAAACTTCAACGTTAAACTACACTGTCAACCTACACTGTCAACCTACACTGTCAACCTACACTGTCACACTACACTGTCAAATTACACTGTCAACCTACACTGTCAACCTACACTGTCAAACTACAATGTCAAACTACACTGTCAACCTACACTGTCAACCTACACTGTCAACCTACACTGTCAACCTACACTGTCAACCTACAATGTCAAACTACACTGTCAAACTACACTGTCAAACTACACTGTCAACCTACACTGTCAACCTACACTGTCAACCTACACTGTCACACTACACTGTCACACTACACTGTTAAACAACACTGTTAAACTACACTGTCACACTACACTGTCAAACTACACTGTCACACTACACTGTCACACTACACTGTCACACTACACTGATAACCTACACTGTCACACTACACTGTCACACTACACTGTCCCACTACACTGTCACACTACACTGTCACACTACACTGTCACACTACACTGTC
Organism: Lophius americanus; assembly: GCA_037951165.1. Taxonomy (NCBI): domain Eukaryota; kingdom Metazoa; phylum Chordata; class Actinopteri; order Lophiiformes; family Lophiidae; genus Lophius; species Lophius americanus. The sequence continues at coordinate 9,417 of JBBDHG010000611.1, forward strand.
ACACAACACTGTCAAACCACACTGTCAAAGTACACTGTCAACCTACACTGTCAAAGTACACTGTCACACTACACTGTCACACTACACTTTTAGAAGTACACTGTTAAACTACACTGTTAAACTACACCGTTAAAACCACATTGTTAAACCAAACTTTAAAACTACACTGTAAAACCTCAATGTAAAACTACAATCAAACTTCAACGTTAAACTACACTGTCAACCTACACTGTCAACCTACACTGTCACACTACACTGTCACACTACACTGTTAAACAACACTGTTAAACTACACTGTCACACTACACTGTCAAACTACACTGTCAAACTACACTGTCACACTACACTGTCACACTACACTGATAACCTACACTGTCACACTACACTGTCACACTACACTGTCCCACTACACTGTCACACTACACTGTCACACTACACTGTCACACAACACTGTCAAACCACACTGTCAAAGTACACTGTCACACTACACTGTCACACTACACTTTTAGAAGTACACTGTTAAACTACACTGTTAAACTACACCGTTAAAACCACATTGTTAAACCAAACTTTAAAACTACACTGTAAAACCTCAATGTAAAACTACAATCAAACTTCAACGTTAAACTACACTGTCAACCTACACTGTCAACCTACACTGTCAACCTACACTGTCACACTACACTGTCACACTACATCATCTGTCAGTGGCATCACAGAGCTGGGGGACCGTCACAATGTGAGTCAGGTGGCCTTAATGTTATGGCTGACATGGATCTATAGACAGAAGCTTTTTCGGCCCGTATGGGTCCATTGGACTCTGCAGGTCCTTTCTATTGATGAGGAGGAGAGGAGGAACCAGGAGCTGAGGTGAGGAGGAACCAGGAGCTGAGGTGAGGAGGAACCAGGAGCTGAGGTGAGGAGGAACCAGGAGCTGAGGTAAGGAGGAAAGGAGGAACCAGGAGCTGAGGTGAGGAGGAAAAGAGGAACCAGGAGCTGAGGTGAGGAGGAAAGGAGGAACCAGGAGCTGAGGTGAGGAGGAAAGGAGGAACCAGGAGCTGAGGTGAGGAGGAAAGGAGGAACCAGGAGCTGAGGTGAGGAGGAAAGGAGGAACCAGGAGCTGAGGTGAGGAGGAAAAGAGGAACCAGGAGCTGAGGTGAGGAGGAAAGGAGGAACCAGGAGCTGAGGTGAGGAGGAAAGGAGGAACCAGGAGCTGAGGTGAGGAGGAAAGGAGGAACCAGGAGCTGAGGTGAGGAGGAAAGGAGGAACCAGGAGCTGAGGTGAGGAGGAACCAGGCGCTGAGGTGAGGAGGGAAGGAGGAACCAGGAGCTGAGCTGAGGTCGAGGGTCAGGAGATGCTCCTCCTAGCACCACAACTATGCTAACTGTTTACATCATAAGACAAGATAAATCATCTGGAACAATCAGACCACAGAAGCTGAAAGGAGCAGATCGAATCATTATAATCATCTTCGATAATCTAATTAACAGATACGTCAGTATCCGCCTGTCACGTGACTTCGGGGCTCCACGGCGCGAGACCGTTGACGGGGTTATGACGGTAACATGCTAGGCTGTCAAAAACAAACCCACCGCCTATAATCGGACAGACGTCTTAATTATTCTCCCAGATTATGTGATTTAATCATCGACAGTCACGTGGTTTAAAAAAGATTTTACATTTCTACAAAGTTCACGTAGATAAGCTGCAAACAGCTGGCTCCGACATCCGCCACCAAACCCAACCAGAAAATATAACGATATAATGTTTGCGTGGATTTCAGCGCACAAATCATATTTTCAAAACTTTTCTTTCCATTCATCCATGAACATTAACCACCTCATTAATTCGGCATAGATGACATTTAAAAAAAAGTAATTGAACTATTTAAATCTCATCATTAACACCAGTCTCGTGAGCTGGGTTAATAATTTAATGTATTATATGAATTTGTTAGGGTGGGGTCCTCGTAGAATTGATAAGTGTTTTAAACAAGATAGCGGTTTGAAAGTATAAACCGTAATAGCAGTGAAGGTTTTAGGGGGTTCGATGGCCTTCGGTCGGTCATTGCTTCACATCAGCGGTTTGTCTGCAGTTCAGATTCCAGGAAATTGCTTAATCATCGTTTTAGATCCGAATATCAACTTTCTGCTGTTTGAGTAACGAGATAAGTGTTTTTAAAACCAGCGTGTCGTGAAACTGGATGTGAAGTCGCGTTTTATTAGGTGGTTTTGGTGTCCAGGTGTGACTGAGGTAGGAAAGGAGACTAAATGTAACTACTATAGCCCTGTCCGATAATGGAACCCACTCACGCCCCGTTAAAACGACCGATAACACAAAAACCACCGGTTGTCCATTTGTCTTCCCGTTACGTGATGATGAAATGGAACACTTACCGTGTGGGACTGCAGGTTCTGGCTGGTCTCGATCACCGCCGTCAGGGGGACGGTGTCGTCCAGCAGCAGCCTGCCAGGAGACTTCTTCTCCAGGAAGGACATCCCGGGAGATTAACGGCGCGGCCGCCGGTGGCTCACGGACCGTAGGGTGACGATGAGGTGGAGCCCCGCTTGGCGGGGAAGGAGCATCGACAGTAGGACGGATGTGAACGGTCTGCTAGCTTAGCTTCCGCGTTACCAGGAAGCGATTCGACGTCATCAGTAAGCCGTGCTTTCACGGGAGACATGTTTAGCGTGACGTCACACGCGATGGTCCCGCCTTCAGAGGTCGGTTTTTAGAATCGTTGATGTATTAAAATGACTCAAATGACAGTGGAAATGATTTAATGTCATTAATCTCATGATTACGAGATAATTAGTATGTTATCTCTAGATAAGAAACATTATTACTTCATTCTCAGAGAAGATAAAGAATTATCACCTGATCCAAAAGAGTCAAACAGTAAAGGTCACACATGACGAGCAGTCACATGACATGATCTCCCTCCCGCTCCTTCCTACCGGAACTTTTCCGAAGCCGACCCAGAGTCACTTCTCAACTGGACGGCTCACCTTCAGCCCACGATCTGGGAAGCAGTGTCCGTTCACCAGTAGGTGGGATTTTACCTGGTTACCTGTCAGTGGTGGGATATATCACTTGGTTACCATGGTTACCTGTCAGTGGTGGGAGATAATACCTGGTTACCTGTCAGTGGTGGGATATATTACCTTGTTACCTGTCAGTGGTGGGATATAATACCTGGTTACCTGTCAGTGGTGGGATATATTACCTTGTTACCTGTCAGTGGTGGGATATATCACCTGGTTACCATGGTTACCTGTCAGTGGTGGGATATAATACCTGGTTACCTGTCAGTGGTGGGATATATTACCTTGTTACCTGTCAGTGGTGGGATATATCACCTGGTTACCATGGTTACCTGTCAGTGGGTGGGATGTATTACCTGGTTACCTGTCAGTGGGTGGGATTTTACCTGGTTACCTGTCAGTGGTGGGATATATCACTTGGTTACCATGGTTACCTGTCAGTGGTGGGAGATAATACCTGGTTACCTGTCAGTGGTGGGATATATTACCTTGTTACCTGTCAGTGGTGGGATATAATACCTGGTTACCTGTCAGTGGTGGGATATATTACCTTGTTACCTGTCAGTGGTGGGATATATCACTTGGTTACCATGGTTACCTGTCAGTGGTGGGATATAATACCCGGTTACCTGTCAGTGGTGGGATATATTACCTTGTTACCTGTCAGTGGTGGGATATATCACCTGGTTACCATGGTTACCTGTCAGTGGTGGGATATAATACCTGGTTACCTGTCAGTGGTGGGATATAATACCTGGTTACCTGTCAGTGGTGGGATATATTACCTTGTTACCTGTCAGTGGGTGGGATATATCACCTGGTTACCATGGTTACCTGTCAGTGGTGGGATATAATACCTGGTTACCTGTCAGTGGTGGGATATATTACCTTGTTACCTGTCAGTGGGTGGGATATATCACCTGGTTACCATGGTTACCTGTCAGTGGTGGGATATAATACCTGGTTACCTGTCAGTGGTGGGATATATTACCTTGTTACCTGTCAGTGGTGGGAAATATCACCTTGTTACCTGTCAGTGGGTGGGATATATGACCTGGTTACCATGGTTACCTGTCAGTGGTGGGATATATCACCTGGTTACCTGTCAGTGGGTGGAAGCAGGTCAAATGGACCACTGAGAGGATCTGTGAGACTTTGACATGGACCAGATTGTGACGTCTAGAGGACTGGGTCAGAAAGTCTCCAGACCTGCAGGTCTGGTTGGGTGTTCCTGGTCTGCAGATGTTAGAACCTACAGAAGTGGTCTGAGGAAGGAGACTAGATGGAGGACTGAGTCTGGACTCTGTGGACAGAGGGTACTGAGGTGAACTGGACTTGGTATCAGTGAACTGATGTGAATGAGATTCATGATCAGGAGACAAAGACAACAAACGCTTTTATTCCTCTATACATTCTTCCATTTAACATAATCCAGAGCAGATCTGATAATCCTGTGGATCAGGAAGTCTTCCTGCTTAAACAGTCTAGTTCCAGGATTCTGTTCCACAAAAGACAGGAACGACATAAAAGCAGCAGATCTGCACAGGTAGACTCCACCTCCCTCCACCTCGCTCCACCTCGCTCCACCTCGCTCCTCCTCCCTCCACCTCCCTCCTCCTCGCTCCACCTCGCTCCCCCTCCCTCCACCTCGCTCCACCTCGCTCCACCTCCCTCCTCCTCCCTCCACCTCGCTCCACCTCGCTCCCCCTCCCTCCACCTCGCTCCACCTCGCTCCACCTCGCTCCACCTCCCTCCTCCCTCCTCTCACGCCTTCTGCTGCTGCTCCTCCGGCATCATGACCATCACCTCCCCGTCCATCACCACCCTGTCCTTAACGGAACACGTCACAGCAATGAAGGCGAACGACATCTTGATCCTGCGGACTTCAGCTTCGGCCAGCACCTCCTCGCCGATGTAGAGCGGCGCCGGGAAACGGATCTCCTGGTGCAGGAAGACGCAGCCGCGGCCGGGCATCTTTGTGCCGAGCACGGCGGAGATCAGGCCGTTGATGAGGACGCCGTGGACGATTGGCGCCTGGAAGGAGGTGGTGCTGGCGTAGGCCGGGTCTAGGTGCAGGGGGTTGGTGTCCCCCGTCAGCTCGGCGAACAGCTCCACGTCACAGGAGGAGAACGTTTTGGTGAGGGAGGCCCGCTGGCCCACGTGTAGCAGCCGGCGGGAGGAAGGAGCCGCCGTGATGGACAGGAAGCCCGGCCGCCATTTATTTGAGATCCGCCTTAACATGAACGTCATCCTGAAGAAACAGACTCCGCCTCCTTCAGTCCAACTGCAGCTCCCGACTGTTTCCTGTCAGCGCCAGCAGGAACGGAGACACCTGAGGTGGACGGAGGGACATCACCTTTTCTTTTATTATGATTATATATTTACCTAAAATCAATAAATAAGTACTGACTGCTGATGAATCGCCCGCTGCGATGACCCTTGACCCCATACATGACCTCTGGCCCTTCCCCGCATAAAATGGATAGAAAAAGAAGAAGAAGTGTTTCCTGTGGCGTAAATGGAAACGTTTCATTTCAAGAAGCTGTTAGATGGAAAGAACCGTCGGAGAAGTGGCTCATGGGAGGAAATATGTGAAGAGGCTCCGCCCCCTTAGAGATTAAATCCTAAAAGACCGGATCACCACCACATCATGACTTCAGTAGACCTTCTTCAGAAGCAGGAAGTAGTCTCCCATGTCTCACCAGTAGCACACTATGTCAAAATCAACGGAACATCCAGAAGGCGATTGAGATCCACCAGTCTGGGACGGGTTCCAAAGACGTTTCTGAGGTTCTGGGAGTCCACAGATCCACAGAGACACATCATCTACACATGAAGAAGACTATGAACAATAGAGAACCTTCAGAGAAGTGGATCACCTTCAAAGGTTCCTCCAAGAGCACGGAGAAGGTTCATGGAGGAAGTCAGAAGATCCAGAGCGAACATCAACGACCTGTAGGCCCCTCCCACCTCAGTAAAGGTCAGAGGTCATATGCTCCATTATTCAGAAGGCACTGGGCTAAGATGGCATCATGGGAGAGTAGTGAGGAGAACCACAGCTGACCCAGAAGAACAGAAGGCTGGTCTGAATTTACCCACACCTTGATGACCCTCAGAGCTTCTGGGAGAATCTTCTCTGGACCTATGAGTGAAAGTTGACCTGTATGAAGACGAGGGTCCAGTTCCATCTGGTGGAAACCAAACACAGCATTCCACCAGAAGAACATCAGACCTACGGTCCAACATGGAGGTGGAGGTGGAATGTTGATCAGATGATCTACTGCTTTATGACCAAAACGACTCGCCATCATGGAGGAAACATGGATTCTGTCTGTGAGGTCATCAGTCTGTGAGGTCCTCAGTCTGTGAGGTCCTCAGTCTGTAAGGTCACCAGTCTGTGAGGTCATCGGTCTGTGAGGTCATCGGTCTGTGAGGTCATCAGTCTGTGAGGTCATCAGTCTGTGAGGTCATCAGTCTGTGAGGTCATCAGTCTGTGAGGTCATCAGTCTGTGAGGTCATCAGTCTGTGAGGTCCTCACTCTGTGAGGTCATCGGTCTGTGAGGTCATCGGTCTGTGAGGTCATCGGTCTGTGAGGTCATCAGTCTGTGAGGTCATCAGTCTGTGAGGTCATCAGTCTGGGGAGGTCATCAGTCTGTGAGGTCATCAGTCTGTGAGGTCATCAGTCTGGGGAGGTCATCAGTCTGTGAGGTCATCAGTCTGTGAGGTCATCAGTCTGGGGAGGTCATCAGTCTGTGAGGTCATCAGTCTGGGGAGGTCATCAGTCTGTGAGGTCATCAGTCTGGGGAGGTCATCAGTCTGTGAGGTCATCAGTCTGTGAGGTCATCAGTCTGTGAGGTCATCAGTCTGGGGAGGTCATCAGTCTGTGAGGTCATCAGTCTGTGAGGTCATCAGTCTGTGAGGTCATCAGTCTGTGAGGTCATCAGTCTGTGAGGTCATCAGTCTGGGGAGGTCATCAGTCTGTGAGGTCATCAGTCTGGGGAGGTCATCAGTCTGTGAGGTCATCAGTCTGTGAGGTCATCAGTCTGTGAGGTCATCAGTCTGTGAGGTCATCAGTCTGGGGAGGTCATCAGTCTGTGAGGTCATCAGTCTGGGGAGGTCATCAGTCTGTGAGGTCATCAGTCTGTGAGGTCATCAGTCTGTGAGGTCATCAGTCTGTGAGGTCATCGGTCTGTGAGGTCATCGGTCTGTGAGGTCATCGGTCTGTGAGGTCATCGGTCTGTGAGGTCATCAGTCTGTGAGGTCATCAGTCTGTGAGGTCATCAGTCTGTGAGGTCATCAGTCTGGGGAGGTCATCGGTCTGTGAGGTCATCAGTCTGTGAGGTCATCAGTCTGTGAGGTCATCAGTCTGTGAGGTCATCAGTCTGTGGTCAGAGTAATTCCAACTCTTAACCCCACAGAGAGGCTGTGGTGGACCTGAGAAGATCTGTTCCTGCTCACAAACCCTCCGGTTCTGTAAGAGGGGTGGGTCCAGATTCCACCACAGTGACATCAGAGACGGACCTCCAGCCATCAGGAGGGTTTGGTTGGAGACGTTACTATAAACGGAGGAGACCCTCGATACTTTACTTCTATTGAATAAGGCAAAGGTATAAATGAGGCATTTAAAAACCACAGGTTTCTTCACGTCACTTAAATATGGTCAGAAGATCCGATTCAGTTTTTTAGAGGTTACACAAATCCAGAAGAGGGGGTCCGGTGCCGTTAGTCTGGGTGGGACTCACACATAGTTAGTTTATCTCAGTATCTGAAACAGGAAGTAGAAATGAGTTCTGGAGACCGATCAGAAGTGAAGCCTGCTGACCTGTAACACTCTGAAGGCACAGGCCCGGTTCTGGTAGTGGCCCAGAAGAGTCAGGGAGCTCCACAGCTTCACCAAACCCCTGGAAGAATCAGCCGTTAGAAGAACCTCCAACAAAGGAGCCAAGAAAAGGTTCCTGCGATCTCACCTGCTGCCAACACGGAGGAAAGCAGTGAGGCTGTCTTCATCGTACTTCAGGAGGTCAAAGGTCAACGCTGCTCCCACCTGTTGACCACAGCACGTCAAAACGTGGGAAAAAATATTCAGAGGTGAACAAAAGCTGGTGAGAATTAAAGTCATGATGACGATGATGATGACGATGATGATGATCTCACCTCTCCGTAGAGACTCTTCAGTCCTGTGATGATAAAGTGTTTCAGTTCAACGGCACTGAGTCTGGTAGATTCATCCTCCAACACACTACACACACACGAGTACACGTAAGTACACACACATGTATACACACACGAGTACACGTAAGTACACACACATGTATACACACGAGTACACGTAAGTACACACACATGTATACACACACGAGTACACGTAAGTACACACACATGTATACACACACGAGTACACGTAAGTACACACACATGTATACACACACGAGTACACGTAAGTACACACACACGAGTACACGTAAGTACACACACACGAGTACATGTAAGTACACACACATGTATACACACACGAGTACACGTAAGTACACACACATGTATACACACACGAGTACACGTAAGTACACACACACGAGTACACGTAAGTACACACACATGTATACACACACGAGTACACGTAAGTACACACACATGTATACACACACGAGTACACGTAAGTACACACACATGTATACACACACGAGTACACGTAAGTACACACACACGAGTACACGTAAGTACACACACACGAGTACATGTAAGTACACACACATGTATACACACACGAGTACACGTAAGTACACACACATGTATACACACACGAGTACACGTAAGTACACACACACGAGTACACGTAAGTACACACACACGTAAGTACACACACACGAGTACACGTAAGTACACACACACGAGTACACACACATGTATACACACGAGTACACGTAAGTACACACACACGAGTACACGTAAGTACACACACATGTATACACACATGTATACACACACGAGTACACGTAAGTACACACACATGTACTCACACATGTATACACACGAGTACACGTAAGTACACACACATGTATACACACACGAGTACACGTAAGTACACACACATGTACTCACACATGTATACACACGAGTACACGTAAGTACACACACATGTATACACACGAGTACACGTAAGTACACACACACGAGTACACGTAAGTACACACACACGAGTACATGTAAGTACACACACATGTATACACACACGAGTACACGTAAGTACACACACACGAGTACACGTAAGTACACACACATGTATACACACACGAGTACACGTAAGTACACACACATGTATACACACACGAGTACACGTAAGTACACACACACGAGTACACGTAAGTACACACACACGAGTACATGTAAGTACACACACATGTATACACACACGAGTACACGTAAGTACACACACACGAGTACACGTAAGTACACACACATGTATACACACACGAGTACACGTAAGTACACACACATGTATACACACACGAGTACACGTAAGTACACACACATGTACTCACACATGTATACACACGAGTACACGTAAGTACACACACATGAGTACACACATGTATACACACACGAGTACACGTAAGTACACACACATGTATACACACGAGTACACGTAAGTACTCACACACGAGTACACGTAAGTACACACACATGTATACACACACGAGTACACGTAAGTACACACACACGAGTACACGTAAGTACACACACATGTATACACACGAGTACACGTAAGTACACACACACGAGTACACGTAAGTACACACACACGAGTACACGTAAGTACACACACATGTATACACACACGAGTACACGTAAGTACACACACATGTATACACACATGTATACACACACGAGTACACGTAAGTACACACACATGTATACACACACGAGTACACGTAAGTACACACACATGTATACACACGAGTATACGTAAGTACACACACATGTATACACACACGAGTACACGTAAGTACACACACACGAGTACACGTAAGTACACACACACGAGTACACGTAAGTACACACACATGTATACACACGAGTACACGTAAGTACACACACACGAGTACACGTAAGTACACACACACGAGTACACGTAAGTACACACACACGAGTACACGTAAGTACACACACACGAGTACACGTAAGTACACACACACGAGTACACGTAAGTATACACACATGTACACACACACGAGTACACGTAAGTACACACACATGTACACACACACACGAGTACACACACACGTATACACACACATGTATACACACGCATGTATACACACGCATGTATACACATGAATACACACACATACATGTATACACACGCGTATACACACACGTATACACACACACGTATACACACATGAATACACACATATACACACATGAATACACACATATACATGTATACACACACGTATACACACACACGTATACACACACACACGTATACACACACACGTATACACACACGTATACACACACGTATACACACACGTATACACACATGTATACACACACGTATACACACACGTATACACACACGTATACACACACGTATACACACATACACACATGAATACACACATATACATGTACACACACACGTATACACACACACGTATACACACACACGTATACACACACACGTATACACACACGTATACACACACACGTATACACACACATGTATACACACACGTATACACACACATACATGTATACACACACGTATACACACACGTATACACACACACGTACACACACACACAGGTATAAAGACACACACAGGTATAAAGACACACACAGGTATAAAGACACACACAGGTATAAAGACACACACAGGTATAAAGACACACACAGGTATAAAGACACACACAGGTATAAAGACACACACAGGTATAAAGACACACACAGGTATAAAGACACACACAGGTATAAAGACACACACAGGTATAAAGACACACACAGGTATAAAGACACACACAGGTATAAAGACACACACAGGTATAAAGACACACACAGGTATAAAGACACACACAGGTATAAAGACACACACAGGTATAAAGACACACACAGGTATAAAGACACACACAGGTACACACACACACACAGACAGTGTTGTGTGAACAGGTACAGGTACTGCAGTACTTGTGAGAGGTACAGATATTAGCAGAAACCTTTATAGTATTATGGGACACTTGACCCTGTGAGAAGAAAACCTTGTACTTTATTCGGTACCTGGTGACCCAGTTCTTTTAGAGAAGACATAAACGTGTGAAGGCGACTCACAGGCAGAACTTGATGTAGTGGTACGGCGAGGCGTTCTTGAGCACGACGCGTTGATAAACGGCAGCTTCTCCTCTCATTCTCCTGGAGCATCGGAGACTCTGACAGGCAGAAGAAACAAACGGACTGAGTCTAGAAAAGAGGAGTTAAACCTCAACACAGACGGGCTGTCGGTTCTGCAGGTCGACCCAGAAAGGCACTCAGTGAACGTAGATCTCCAGGCCCGCCCAGCCAGGAGAAGAACCCAGAAGTCTTTGGAGGGACTATTCACCTCACGGGGCCTAAGAACACCGTTGGATCCCTCAGGATGAGCTGGAGTGTTGCTGGGGAGAGGGACACCCGGAATATCCCTACATCGGCGCCGCGACCCAACCCATAGATGTATGTTTGTATCCTACTACTTTTTACTTCAATCTTACTACTATTTATACTTTTTAATTTCAACACTTTGAGTACTTTTCAGAAGCTGTACTTTTTCACTTGTACTGACTAAAGACACGGAACCAGAACTTTAACACGACCCAGTCTTTACTCCAGTAAAGGATGTATGATTGTTTTTACACTACTCTGGTTAAACGCGGTCTTTCCGCTAAAAGTGGTAAGATAGTAGCGTAATTAGCGATGCAGAAATAATAACTACAGACCAGCAGCTGTAAAATATGAAGTTATTAACTGAACTGTTGACGCGTCTGGGATAAACAAACCCACGTGAGGTCAGCTAACTCACTCGGGCTAGCTAACCTTAGCAATGCTAACTCCTAGCTGCTGCTCGGTCACAGAAACACAGCCAACGATGAGCTATCTTACTACTGTGAGAGTATTTAGAGAATTATGGATATATCTTAGTATTTAACGTACAGACTTACTGGACAGACGCACAGAAAACAGCGTAAAAACTGCTTTTCCACATCGACTCGTACTTTCAACTCAAACGCAACTTCCGGCCGTCTTCTTCAACTTCCGGTTTTAAAAAAAATCCGAACAGCATGTATGAACACAAGTTACTTCGCCGGGGTTTGAAAAAGTATGACAAATTGATAACTTTTTCATACTTTAAATAATTGATAAATGAATATGTAAATATAAATAATAATTAAAAAATAACGTCTGTGTCTCGTGAGGAATGTTGGTTGTTGATAAACAACAAATCTGCGCATTACCGTGTAGAATATACAAACTGTCAAAAACAACAAAAACTTGAAAAACCGCTGATTTACTTCCTCCAATACCAGTTTATGCTTTATCCCTCAGAGTTATTACTGTCAATCAAATCATCACAATTCTGAATAATGTTGGCTAATATTCTCCACTGTACTGCTAATAACTGTTAATAATCCCTACCCGGTCATTTCTTCCCTAAAAACTACTTCTCTGACTTTACTTCCGTTACTCTTTAACACCTGTGTGCAGATCAGAATGTAAGCCACCAACGTACTTATTTAATAGGAGGCTTAAAGGAGCTCTACCCGGTTTCTTTACATCCTGTGGTTCTGGATCTGAAGCCTTTGTTTCCATGACAACACCGGGGCCACAGAAATAAAACCTGCTAATCCAAATAGTTTTATGAAAAATGTGCTTTAACCCACCGGGAATGCAGAATGAGGTTCGGGTGGTCGGCTCTGTTGCCTCACAGCACGCAAGGTTCTGGGTTCCGATCCCGCCCTGGATCTGGGCTCTCTCCCTGTGACGTTTGCATGTTCTCCTCGTCTGTCATGTTGTGACGTCACAAAGCGGCGAGGCGCTCTCTTTGAAACTGTTTTGGCCCGCGGCGGCGGTCTGTATCCTGATTACATTTAGCTGATTTTAGGCGTTTTAAAGCATTTAAAATAAAATAAAATGAGCCGTTTTGACATTAAAATATGGCTATTGCTGAATCTGTTCTTTCTATTCCTTTGATGTTCCTTTAGGGGTGGAGTTTGGGGCTCAGTCCATTATTGATGCGTTTGTTTCTGTGATTTCTTTGAAGTTCCTATGTTCAGCCCACTGACCTGGGGGTTCAGTGGGCTGAACAGAGAGGCTGAAGTGGAAAGCGCAGAAGACTTGGCAGAGGTTGGCAGTAACTCCGACATTCATGGAAGAATCTGCCAAAGTTTTCGTCAACCTACGCTAATGACATGTCTTGACGGAGGTTTGCGATCTCGGATTGTTTTTTCTAGTTTGTTTGTGACCAAGATAACGGGAAAACTCCGAGACCGGTTTGCACGAAATTCTACCCAAAGGCAGGTCTTGGCGTTTCCTATACATGGTTACGTCTTTCTCAGCATCTAAAATAAAAGTGAATAAATAAAAAGAAGTCTTTTGTGGCTGTGATGTTTTATACTGCGTCCATTATGGATGCCTTATGTCCTTTGATGTTTTATACTGGAGAGGAACAGAGTAACCCTGTAGACCAGAGTCCACAGTAGGTTCAGAGGAAGGTTCGGGTCAAAGCAACGACACATTCATAATTATCAGATGACGAGTCTCTCAAACTTTAGAGTTTATTTGATTTCCACATGAAGGATTCCACAGCCGGTAAAAACCGTTTGCTCGTACAAAGACAATGTTGAATAAAAACTTAATTCATCTCTCCTATGATCAACCTCTGGGTTTGGTTTTCTGGATTCTCTTATTGTGAAGAAAATGAAACGTCGCAGCTGTAGTGAAAATAGATCCGAAAGTGTTACAGCACCGATCTCCTGTTTTTAAACGGCATCGATCAGGCTGTGAGGATTTGTCTCCCCCCGGTGGTCTGTTGGTGTATTACTACTACCCTCCATATGAAAATAGAGACATTTAAAATAAATCTATACAGTAAAACCGACATTCATCAAAAGTTCCCATTTCATTGATCCCATCGATCAAACATTTTTACTAAAACTAACAATAATAATACATTTTATTCATAACGTTCTGAACTGGCCCGCAGTAAACACCAGCGACTGGTTCTAATGTTGTGGCTGGTTGGTATGACATCAGGATGATCGTCTGGGTTTTCACATCATCAGAGCTCCTTGGATTCATTTGATGTTCCTACGGGGGTGGAGGACACCCCCATGGAAGGACTCTTCATCATCTCTGAGTTCAGGCGTCAGCTGCTCTACTGCGATCATCGTACTACTGCGACTCCGTTGCTCAGACGTTCGTGACCCGTTTCATGAGATCCTCAAACATCTCTGCGTCCGTTTGGTGGAGAGTAAATCTTCAACACATTATACATTTTGGGCGAACTGTTCCTTTAAAATCTAAAAGTGATTGGTTTGAATTAAACATGAGAAACTGCATCGTCGTCATCATCTTCACCTTCTTCATCATTCACCATGAGGTCAAAGGTCGGTATATGTGTCCAAAGGGTCTCAGGAAAGTTTCTTGGCGTTCTCAGTGTTGACTTCCGGATCGGACAGGAAGTCCATGATGAGTTTGGCGGCCTTCCTGGGCCGCTCCAGCGTCACAGAGTGACCACAGTTTTCCAGCAGCTCCACCCGACAGTCTGGCAGCGCCTCCTTCAGAACCGCTGCACCGGACACATCCACCACCTGACCGGACCAGAACAGACCGGTAGACCAGCAGACCTAGACTCCACCAGTCGAGCTGGACTACTAACACTCAGTTAGGATGAAGTAGAAGGAGAGGCACGTGTGGAACTAGGGTTCTATGAATCCTGGACCTTCTGCAGGAACAGGTCCGATACAGACACCCAGGGGTCACCCAGGGGTCACCCAGGGGTCACGGGTGACTTTTTGTCAAGCACCGCCTCTGAGGGTCCTGCAGCACTCATAGAACCGTAGTTACATACGTAACTCAAACGTGTGATTGAGTGCCGACTCATCACTCTGACATTTGTCCAATCCGGAAGAAGACCCGCCCCCTCTGCAGGTGTGAAGGTTTTCATTCTCACCTGGTCCTCTTTGCCCCAGATCACCTGCACAGGTGTTGTGATCAGATGCAGGTTGTCCTGCAGGGAATGACGAGACTTCTCTCCTACAATCTGCATGAACACTGAAGACACACACACACACACACAAATATATATACACACACACACATATATACACACACACACACATATATACACACACACACATATATACACACACACACACATATATACACACACACACACACATACACATATATACACACACACACATATATACACACACACACATATATACACACACACACACATATATACACACACACACATATATACACACACACACACACATATACACA
>JBBDHG010000611.1:30000-32500 GCA_037951165.1 Lophius americanus
TTATTATGACTAACCTGACTAACGGACCCAACTGGAACAGGTTCCTGGAAGCGGACCCTCCACCCGCTCTTACAACAGAACTCCCCCTCAAACGCCGCGTTCCTCCCAACCCTGTCAATCACCAAAGATCAGACAAACCCCCAGTTTCAGTCCCGCTCTTTCGTAATCACGCATTTTCACCCGACTTTACGCCCGACAAAAGGTTTCCGTGTCCCTCAGATCAACACCCGCCTCCCTGACCGACCCCCAGGATCCCAGGCCGATACCCTCCTGGGTTTGGACCTCATTTCTGGTTCCATTGGTTCCCTCAACCCAGACCCGACGGCTGGAGTCAGGATTGTCTGGGAGCGAGAAGTGGGGGTACCTTCATCGGACTAGAAGAGTTTGACCCCTCCCAACCAACCAAACACCTAAGCGACCCAAAGAACCAAGAAGTTCTGGAAAGTGATAGAATCCTAAGACTAAAACTGATTCCTGCTGTTTTTAATCCTCCCAGTGAAACAGTCAACTTTGTCCTCAGGCCCCCTAGAGACAAGGTCCGTGTGTGTGTACGTGTACATGTGTGTGTACATGTGTGTGTCTGTACGTGTATATGTGTGTGTGTGTACATGTGTGTGTACATGTGTGTGTACATGTACATGTGTGTGTACATGTGTGTGTGTGTACGTGTACATGTGTGTGTGTGTACATGTGTGTGTACGTGTACATGTGTGTGTGTACATGTGTGTGTGTACATGTGTGTGTGTGTGTACGTGTACATGTGTGTGTACATGTACATGTGTGTGTACATGTGTGTGTGTGTACATGTGTGTGTACATGTGTGTGTGTGTACGTGTACATGTGTGTGTGTGTACATGTGTGTGTGTGTGTGTGTGTGTGTACATGTGTGTGTGTACATATGTGTGTGTGTACGTGTACATGTGTGTGTGTGTACATGTGTGTGTGTGTACGTGTACATGTGTGTGTGTGTACGTGTGTGTGTGTACGTGTGTGTGTACGTGTGTGTGTACGTGTGTGTGTGCGTGTACGTGTACATGTGTGTGTGTGTACATCTGTGTGTGTACATGTGTGTGTGTGTGTGTACGTGTACATGTGTGTGTGTGTACATGTGTGTGTGTACATGTGTGTGTGTGTACATGTGTGTGTGTACATGTGTGTGTGTGTGTACGTGTACATGTGTGTGTGTGTACGTGTGTGTGTACGTGTGAGTGTACGTGTGTGTGCGTGTACGTGTGTGTGTGCGTGTACATGTGTGTACGTGTGTGTGTGTACATGTGTGTGTGTGTGTACGTGTACATGTGTGTGTGTGTACATGTGTGTACGTGTGTGTGTACGTGTGTGTGTACGTGTGTGTGTGCGTGTACGTGTGTGTGTGTACATGTGTGTGTGTACATGTGTGTGTGTACATGTGTGTGTGTGTACATGTGTGTGTGTGTGTGTACGTGTACATGTGTGTGTGTGTACATGTGTGTGTGTACATGTGTGTGTGTGTACATGTGTGTGTGTACATGTGTGTGTGTGTGTACGTGTACATGTGTGTGTGTGTACGTGTGTGTGTACGTGTGTGTACGTGTGTGTGTGCGTGTACGTGTGTGTGTGCGTGTACATGTGTGTACGTGTGTGTGTGTATGTGTACATGTGTGTGTGTACATGTGTGTGTTTACGTGTACATGTGTGTGTACGTGTGTGTGTGTACGTGTACATGTGTGTGTGTGTACATGTGTGTGTGTACATGTGTGTGTGTGTGTGTGTACGTGTACATGTGTGTGTGTGTGTACGTGTGTGTGTACGTGTGTGTGTGCGTGTACATGTGTGTGTACGTGTGTGTGTGTACGTGTACATGTGTGTGTGTACATGTGTGTGTACGTGTACATGTGTGTGTGTACGTGTGTGTACGTGTACATGTGTGTGTGAGTGTACATGTGTGTGTGTACGTGTGTACATGTGTGTGTGTATACGTGTGTGTGTGTGTACATGTGTGTGTGTGTACGTGTACATGTGTGTGTACCTGTGTGTGTGTGTGTGTGTACATGTGTGTGTGTATGTGTGTGTACACATGTAAGTGTGTGTATGTACGTGTGTGTGTGCATGTACGTGTGTGCATGTACGTGTGTGTGTGTATACATGTAAGTGTGTGTGTGTGTGTGTGTGTGTGCATGTACGTGTGTGTGTGTATACATGTAAGTGTGTGTGTGTGTGTGTGTACGTGTACATGTGTGTGTACATGTGTGTGTGTGTGCGTGTACATGTGTGTGTGTACATGTGTGTGTGTACGTGTGTGTGTGTACATGTGTGTGTGTACACATGTATGTGTGTGTGTGCGAGTACACATGTATGTGTGTGTGTGTATATGTGTGTGTGCGTGTACGTGTGTGTGTACGTGTGTGTGTGTGTACGTGTGTGTACGTGTGTGCGTGTGTATATGTGTGTGTGCACATGTGTGTTTGTGTGTATGTGTGTGCATGTGTACGTGTGTGTGTGCGTGTATGTGTGTGTGTGT
>JBBDHG010000611.1:35000-37500 GCA_037951165.1 Lophius americanus
CATCGTTCGGCAGGAAGCCGGTGCCGGTCCAAACGGGCCGTCAGTCTCTTACCAGTTGTAAGCTTTAACCAGCGACCCGGGCCAGAAGAGGTAGGCGGTGATGAAGGCGAGGATGGGAAGAGCCACAATCCCTCCTGACAGCAGAATGAACTCCATCACTCCTGACGAATCAAACACACAGACATGAAAGACGCTGACCTCATGTCCCATCAGCCCCTGCTGCTGCGGCGGCGGCGGGAGCCTCCTCTGTTTATAGCAGCACAACAAACAACAAACAACAAACAACAAACTCTTTATGTTCCCTGAGCCGACGGTTCCCACAGAGGCCAGGAGGCGGGGACAGAAACCCCGCCTGTAAACCCTTGAGCCTTTTGATGGACCTGGCTGTGATGATGTCACCGCCATCAGAAGCGGGGGAGGCTGTGAAAACTTTTGACGTCAACAACTCAGGGTCCAAAAAAAAGTCTTCCTCACATCGTGTTAAAGACAAAACCGTCCGATTTTGTCTCGACTGTTATTCTGAAATTTTAGCTTCTATTCCCGCGCCGTCGTCCCTGTCAGCAAGAGTCTATACCTGAAAAAGCCCCCAACCCGCTGCGTTGTTCAAATAATCCGCCTGATGGAAACGATGTCGCAAAAACAAAGTTTTTCATAAAAGAAGCTCCCCCTAGTGTCGGAAACATACATCCAACCTCACCAAATTCACTCCAGTTCTTCCTCGCACTGAGGTCTATGTGGGTGTGAAGTTTGAAAAGGATCCGTGAAATGGTTTTTGAGTTATGGCGCTAACATGAAGGCGGTTCCATAACGTCCCCGACGTTCCACCGATATAATTACTGTTTTTACGTTTTTCGTCACATAATAGTAAAAAAAATATATACAATCTGTCCAGAACTCCAAAATAGAAGAGAAATACATCTATACATATGTATATATACATATGTATATATACATATGTACATATGTATATATACATATGTATATATACATATGTATATATACATATGTTTTTAATATATTTGCATGTTTTTAATTGATTTACGATCAGGACTAACATCAGTTAATATTTCCCTTCAAAGGTGGAAGTGTTAGTTTAAATAAAACTTCAAAGGCGACATCAAAGGTAAAGCTGGAGCGACGGATCTGCGCCAACCGGCCAAACCAGTTTGCAAAAATGATAAGAAGAATAAATAAAAGATGAGAAAGAAGAGAAAACTTGTCAGAGCTCTTTTAGCCTAGCTTAGCACAAAGACTGGAAGGTGCTAGCATCCATTAGCCCTCAGTGCTTCTCCGTCTTCTCGTTTCCCTCCAAAAACAGTTTTTAAGCTCAGCTTCAATCAGAAGCTGATGGATGACTTTTACTTCTCTGCTCTAATCCCATGTTGTTGAACAGAATTATGGATTATGTCATAATGACGGAAACATTCTGATTACAAAGGACACCAAAGTCCACCCAGCCCTTTAATGTCCTCAGAGGAAAACAAACATTTCACTGCATCTGTTCTAAACAGGACGAATCACGGCTGGGCAGGACATCAAAGGGTTCAAAGGGAATGTTGAAGCTTTACCTTTGATGTTCTTCTTCTTCCTCCTCTGGGCCCTTTGATCTTTGATGTGACACAAATGAGGATCAAATGTCGTCAATGGCAACCGGGCATGTGAGGAAGAGCAAACTTCCCTCTCATCCACTCTCAGCTGGCACGGAACCAAACAAACCTGACCACGTGACAGTCACGCGCTGACCTCGCTCTTGAACGTAAGAAATGCGCAGCAGAGGAGATTCATTCATTCATTTAATGATAAGTCGTTTGAGGAGAGAAGGAGTCGGTACCTGCTCGACGTGTCTGTCAGGAGCTCTGTCCGCTGCTCCGCTGCTCCGCTGCTCCTCCTCCTCCCCTTTCACCCACATTACCCAGCAGCCTTTGATCCGGACATGAAGGCCGGCCGGGCAGGAGCGTGACATCAGCGTCCACAGGGGGGCGCCACACGCGCGCGCAGACAGCGGGCCTCGCTTTCACCCCGGCAAAAGACCGCGTCACGGTTAACGTCACGTCTGCTATATAATTATAATATATTATAATTATAATATATTATAATTATATACATCTATAATTCTATAATATAATAACATACATATATAATAATATAATATAATACTATACCTGTATAATTATATAATATAATACTATACCTGTATAATTATATAATATAATAATATACATCTATAATTATATAATATTATAATAATATACATCTATAATTATATAATATAATAATACTATACATCTATAATTATATAATATAATAATACTATATGTGTATAATTATATAATATAATAATATTATATGTGTATAATTATATAATATAATAATACTATACGTGTATAATTATATAATATAATAATACTATATGTGTATAATTATATAATATTATAATAATATACATCTATAATTATATAATATAATAATACTATATGTGTATAATTATATAATATAATAA
>JBBDHG010000611.1:45000-79266 GCA_037951165.1 Lophius americanus
ACATGTATATACACACACATGTGTATATACACACACATGTATATATACACACACATGTGTATATATACACACACATGTGTATATATACACACACATGTGTATATACACACACATGTATATATACACACACACGTATATATACACACACACACACATGTATATACACACACATGTGTATATACACACACATGTATATATACACACACATGTGTATATATACACACACATGTGTATATATACACACACATGTATATATACACACACATGTATATATACACACACATGTATATATACACACACATGTATATATACACACACACGTATATATACACACACACGTATATATACACACACATGTATATATACACACACACGTATATATACACACACACGTATATATACACACACATGTATATATACACACACACATGTGTATATATACATGTGTGTGTATATATACACTATGTGTATATATACACACACATGTATATATACACACACACACGTGTATATACACACACATGTATATATACACACACACACATGTATATATACACACACACACATGTATATATACACACACATGTATATATACACACTATGTGTATATATACACACACACGTATATATACACACACGTATATATACACACACACACATGTATATATACACACACACACATGTATATATACACACACACACATGTATATATACACACACACACGTATATATACACATGTGTATATACACACACATGTATATATACACACACACGTATATATACACACACACGTATATATACACACACACGTATATATACACACACACGTATATATACACACACACGTATATATACACACACACGTATATATACACACACACGTATATATACACACACACGTATATATACACACACATGTGTATATACACACACATGTATATATACACACACGTGTATATATACACATATGTGTATATCTATGACCTCATACGGAGCCTTGAGGCCCCCCACAGGTCGTTAGTATTGACCAATGGGGACTAAGGATCTGGACTGGGCTTTGATGAATGTCGTCAGGTTTTAACGTCTGAAGATGTCAGAACCTTTTTTTTTTTAACTCACCTGTTCACTCTTAGCGGTTCCGTCCGTTCTGTTTGTAGAACCTCCAGAGGAGGAGGGGCTGCCGGGGGCGGGTCCAGGGTGAGGCGGGGTTACATCATCCTTCTTGTTGCTGCGGTCCTTGACCTCCTTTGCCGTCCTCTGATTGGCGGCTTCCTCCAGAGCTCCGCCCTCACCTGGTAAGGCCACCTCCCCCACGCCCAACACTTCCTGTTTGTAGTCCTTCACGAAAAGGAGCATGGAGGAAATCTGGCCGATGAGAAGAAGAGGAGGAGGTTTGGTTCCAGAGGTCCAGAGGTGGAGGAATGTGAGCTGGACCACATTAGAACCTTTAAAGGTTCAGTCCGTGAATTTGAGTTATCTAAGAAAGCGAATAATCAGCTCAGAGTAAGAATCTCTGTTATGACCTCACTCAAAGGGGGCGTGTCCTCCTGGTGTGTGTACAGTAGCCTGGAACCGGAAAAACACTCTAGAGGAACCTTTGGGTTTTGAGGAGGACGTGTCAGAACGAACACACGGAGGGCAAAGGTCAAACCCAACCGCTCCAATGAACGACGTGGATGTTTGGAAACGTTTGAAGGACCTCCTGTGGGAGAACCTCCTCTCTGGACGAACACACATTTCACAGACTGCACCTTTAACGCAGATGGTGTCGGAGCACTCTCTGTGTTGTGGGAGCAATGGGAGCAATGGGAGTATTGGGAGTAAGGGGAGTATTGGGAGTAATGGGAGTAATGGGAGTAATGGGAGTAATGGGAGTATTGGGAGCAATGGGAGCAATGGGAGTATTGGGAGTATTGGGAGTAATGGGAGTATTGGAAGCAATGGGAGTATTGGAAGCAATGGGAGTAATGGGAGTATTGGGAGTAATGGGAGTATTGGGAGTATTGGGAGTATTGGGAGTAATGGGAGTAATGGGAGTAATGGGAGTATTGGGAGTAATGGGAGTAATGGGAGTATTGGGAGTATTGGGAGTAATGGGAGTAATGGGAGTATTGGGAGTATTGGGAGTAATGGGAGTAATGGGAGCATTGGGAGTAATGGGAGTAATGGGAGTAATGGGAGTAATGGGAGTATTGGGAGTAATGGGCGTAATGGGAGTATTGGGAGTAATGGGAGTAATGGGAGTATTGGGAATAATGGGAGTATTGGGAGTAATGGGAGTATTGGGAGTAATGGGAGTAATGGGAGTAATGGGAGTATTGGGAGTATTGGGAGTATTGGGAGTAATGGGAGTATTGGGAGTAATGGGAGTATTGGGAGTATTGGGAGTATTGGGAGTAATGGGAGTAATGGGAGTAATGGGAGTATTGGGAGTAATGGGAGTAATGGGAGTATTGGGAGTATTGGGAGTAATGGGAGTAATGGGAGTATTGGGAGTATTGGGAGTAATGGGAGTAATGGGAGCATTGGGAGTAATGGGAGTAATGGGAGTAATGGGAGTAATGGGAGTATTGGGAGTATTGGGAGTAATGGGAGTATTGGGAGTATTGGGAGTATTGGGAGTAATGGGAGTAATGGGAGTAATGGGAGTATTGGGAGTATTGGGAGTAATGGGAGTAATGGGAGTATTGGGAGTATTGGGAGTAATGGGAGTAATGGGAGTATTGGGAGTAATGGGAGTAATGGGAGTATTGGGAGTAATGGGAGTATTGGGAGTAATGGGAGTATTGGGAGTATTGGGAGTAATGGGAGTAATGGGAGTATTGGGAGTAATGGGAGTAATGGGAGTAATGGGAGTATTGGGAGTATTGGGAGTAATGGGAGTAATGGGAGTATTGGGAGTAATGGGAGTACTGGGAGTATTGGGAGTATTGGGAGTACTGTACCTCCTCCTCACTGGACAGGCTCTGACACTTCATGGGGTCCTGGTCGTAGACGGGGAGCTGGTAGAAGAGCTGTCTGCGGCGCTGAAGAGCTCCTCGGGTTCCAGAGACGGGTCGCTCAACCTCTGGGATGAGCTCCATGTACTGCATGGCCTGAAGGAGAACAGGGAGATGAGGGAGGTTAGGGAGATCAGGGAGAACGGGTGGGTTAGGGAGGTCGAGGACAACAGGGAGGTCAAGGAGAGCATGGAGGTCAGGGAGAACAGGGAGGTCAGGGAGAACAGGGAGAACAGGGAGAACAGGGAGAACAGGGAGAACAGGGAGATCAGGGAGATCAGGGAGGTCAGGGAGATCAGGGAGGTCAGGGAGGTCAGGGAGAACAGGGAGGTCAAGGAGAACAGGGAGGTCAGGGAGAACAGGGAGGTCAAGGAGAACAGGGAGGTCAGGGAGGTCAGGGAGATCAGGGAGGTCAGGGAGGTCAGGGAGAACAGGGAGGTCAAGGAGAACAGGGAGGTCAGGGAGGTCAGGGAGGATGGGTTTCATCATTCTGAGAGCAGGATGAAAGTTGGTCCGGTCCAAGTATCTCAGGTTCTGGTTCCCTGGTGGAGAACCGCCATCAGAAGGAGAGGAGGTTTGATCCAGCACTAATGAAGGAGTCGGATCAGTCAGCCACAACATTAAAACCACCTGGATTGTCCTGAGATTTTGGTCGGTACCGACCTCTGTGGGTCAGAACCTGAAACTCGTGAAAAACTGTTTTTGATGCTTTTGTGCTCTAATCTTACACTGTAAAGAGAAAACCTACTTGAATAAATTACTTGTAACTTAAATGAATCTTCTTTGAGTCTAACTTAATTAAATAAGTATTTATAACTTCATTTAATGAAGTGTCTCCTGTTGGGGTTAAATGTTGGTTCTACTTTTTACAGTCTAGATGCTATCAGCTCTTCAAACCTGGAACCACTTCATGCTGCTTCTCCTGTGGCCACGCCTCAGTGGGGGCCACGCCCTCCCTATGGGCCACGCCCTCCCTATGCAGGGCAGAGCGGGGGGGGGCGGTGACTTGGGAGGGTGTGATGATGTCACTGATGGCGTAGGCGGGGACTCACAGTTACAGCGGCGCTCCTCTGACAGCAGATCTCACAGAAACAACAGGATGGAGATCTGGAAAGAGAAGATGAATGTGGATCCGTCTGACCCCGCCCCCCCCTCGGCGCCGCACGGCTCAGTAATCACCCACGTAATCCGGGGTTGTGAAATGTGAGGCGGTTCTTAACGGGAACCAGACGGCGTGGGCCGTTCTAGAAGGGGGGCGGGCCATCAGGGCGTCCTTGTGATCCCTCGCCACCGCCCCCCGCCTCCATCAGAGGAAGTAGAATCATCGGTGATACGTTCAAAAGTGTGAGCAACTCTTTCAGAGGAAAATATACAGCAACCAGCCATAACATTAGAACCACCTGCATAATATTGTGGAGGGAGGGATGACCACCACAATATATATATATATATATATATATATATATATATATATATATATATATACATATATATATATATATATATATATGTATATATATATATATATATAACGGATGTTAAGAACAGGGGGTTATGGGATGCCACACCCTGCTGCCTCACAACTTCCTGTCGGTCCCTCTCATCCTCACCAGCGTCTGGTTCAGGCCGGCCGGCGCCCAGTCGTAGGTGGTGGTGTTGAAGGTGGGGTCTTTACGCGACGCCACCGTACTGGTCACGATCATACGGTTCCTCTTGTACGTGCGCAGGCCGCCGCCTCCTTTGACCTTCGTCGTCAGATGGGAGCAGGGCGAGTCGGCGAGCAGACGCCCCATTCGCTGGTCATCCTCCGCATCACTTCCTGGAGCGTGGTCGACGGTGCTGAGGCCGCAGGTCATGCAGGCCTTCCTGAAGAAGAGGAGACGACAAAGTCCTTTATGTCACAGATGATGAGGATGATGATGATGAGGAGGATGATGATGATCTGATTACAGACATTACAGAAATCTTTATATGTAAGTTTGAGTGTCTCACACAACACTCTCCAGGTGCATTGTGGGTAAATGTATCATCTTCTTTGCCTGCTCCCTTCAGGAGTCTCCATCTTCCTCTGTCCCACCAACTAACTGCATGTCCTCATCCACATCCAGAAACCTCCTCTTTGCTCCTCACCTTCTTCTCCTGCCTGCAGCTCCATCTCCACCGTCAACCCATCCATCACTCCTCCTCCTCACCTCACCGCCGTCATGCTGCTGTCATACATATCCTGGACCACTCTAAAATACTTCCTGTCCCTACAGACCTCCTCATGCAATCCCACAATTGCTCCATCTCCATCAGCTCCTTCTGACCTTCTCCATCAGCTCCTTCTGACCTTCTCTGTCCTTCTCCATCAGCACCTTCTGACCTTCTCCATCAGCTCCTTCTGACCTTCTCTGTTCTTCTCCATCAGCTCCTTCTGACCTTCTCCATCAGCTCCTTCTGACCTTCTCCATCAGCTCCTTCTGACCTTCTCTGTCCTTCTCCATCAGCTCCTTCTGACCTTCTCTGTTCTTCTCCATCAGCTCCTTCTGACCTTCTCTGACCTTCATCAGCTCCTTCTGACCTTCTCTGTTCTTCTCCATCAGCTCCTTCTGACCTTCTCTGACCTTCTCCATCAGCTCCTTCAGACCTTCTCTGACCTTCTCCATCAGCTCCTTCTGACCTTCTCCATCAGCTCCTTCTGACCCTCTCTGTTCTTCTCCATCTGCTCCTTCTGACCTTCTCCATCAGCTCCTTCTGACCTTTTCTGTTCTTCTCCATCAGCTCCTTCTGACCTTCTCTGTTCTTCTCCATCAGCTCCTTCTGATCTTCTCTGTTCTTCTCCATCAGCTCCTTCTGACCTTCTCTGATCTTGTCCATCAGCTCCTTCTGACCTTCTCTGACCTTCATCAGCTCCTTCTGACCTTCTCCATCAGCTCCTTCTGACCTTCTCCATCAGCTCCTTCTGACCTTCTCCATCAGCTCCTTCTGACCTTCTCCATCAGCTCCTTCTGACCTTCTCTGTTCTTCTCCATCAGCTCCTTCTGACCTTCTCTGACCTTCTCCATCAGCTCCTTCTGACCTTCTCTGTTCTTCTCCATCAGCTCCTTCTGACCTTCTCCATCAGCTCCTTCTGACCTTCTCCATCAGCTCCTTCTGACCTTCTCCATCAGCTCCTTCTGACCTTCTCCATCAGCTCCTTCTGACCTTCTCCATCAGCTCCTTCTGACCCTCTCTGTTCTTCTCCATCTGCTCCTTCTGACCTTCTCCATCAGCTCCTTCTGACCTTTTCTGTTCTTCTCCATCAGCTCCTTCTGACCTTCTCTGTTCTTCTCCATCAGCTCCTTCTGACCTTCTCTGTTCTTCTCCATCAGCTCCTTCTGACCTTCTCTGATCTTGTCCATCAGCTCCTTCTGACCTTCTCTGTTCTTCTCCATCAGCTCCTTCTGACCTTCTCTGACCTTCTCGGTTCCATTTTACAGGAAGTTAAATTAGAATGAGGGCGTTTACCTCCAGGAATGAGGCTGGAACCCAGAGCAGCTGTCGGCGCAGCTCAGACACATGGCAGCACCTCCTGCTTCCTGCTCCACAGACATCTGAGAGGAGACGCATGAGACACATCATCAGGTACTGTGTTATAACAGGGGGCAGGTCAGAGACCAGAGGTCAGAGGTCACCACAGTGTCACATGTCCTGTCAGGAAAATAAATATCACTATTTAAACTAGAGTATGGACCTCCTCCTCCTCCTCCTCCTCCTCCTCTCTGCTGAGAACCCAGAGAAAACAACGTGAGGTGGGTTCAATGAAGACAAACATCTCAGTGACGTCATCTATGAAAACAATCGGACGAAGAGTAAAGAGACGAGGAGGAGGCAAGAGACACACACACACACACACACACACACACACACACACACTGGATGATGTCATTGGTTCATCCAGTGACATCATCATCACAGTGAGAAACTGTTGTATCCACCATCCCAACATCCAATTTTTCACCTCCTCCTCTTCCTCTCTTCATACAATTCCTGTCCTCTCCTCTTTTACTTGTTTCTGCTCCCTCTTTGTTTGTTCTCCTCCTCTCCTCTCTTTCTCCTCTGCTCCTCTCTTTGTCCTCTACTCCTCTCCACTTCACTCAGACTGCCTTTCACCTCTGATTTCAATCATCAGTGGTCTGAACGAACCATTATTGTTATGATGGGAGAAGAGAGGGGAGAAGGAGAGAAGGAGAGAGGGAGAGGGTCTGGGTCCGTGGTAAAAGCCCCCTGAAGGGGGCCGGCCGGCACCAGGGCCGGATCATCCAGGACGGGTGTCCCTGGTCCTCTGAACCACCTGATGTGGCTGGAGGCTGGGGGCGGGGCAGGAGGAGCGAGGGTATTTATCTACGATGAATATAACATTTCAAATGTGTTGGGCTGTTTTGTGACGTCTCTGGCAGGAAACCGGACCCCGGATCTGTGAAAGTCCACCGGTCCATCAGCCGGTCACACCGGTTCTGTTCGGCCGCAGGGATCGGTTTCCCACTCAGGAGGTGTTAGACTGATGCTGGGCGATGAGGTCTGGATCCCAGTTAATGCCCCGGGTCATCCCAGCAGGGCTGGACAGGAATGAGGTCAGTGCAATCTACAGGCCGTCACATTTTCTACAGCAAACTGGAAAAACAGTTATTTATAGACCTGGAGCTGAACGCGGCGCCGGTGTCATGTACAAACAGGGTCTTCTCCAAACCATTGTCAAAAATATCAGTGCACTCCAGTCAGCCACAACATTAGGACCACCTGCCTCATAATGACCTTCAGATGAAAAACAGTCGTTCTGTAGGAGGTTATAGGAGGTTATGTGAGATCGGACCCACAGGCATCAGCTGCTCCTTCCCTAGACCGCTTTTGGTGGGTTCAGACCACCTGCAGTTCTGGAGGCGTTCTGACCCAGTTGTCTCGACATCACAATCTGGACTCTCAGATCATCAGGTTTGACTATTTTCCTGCTTCCAACATCAACGTCAGGACAAGGTGTTCAGAAGATCAGTCTTCAGCTGTCAGTGGTTGTATTGTTATGGCTGATGGGTGTGAGCTGAGGACTTGAGTGAGGAACATTTTCCCTCTGATGTTTTCATGCATGAAACCATTTGTTTCAGGCTGACAGTTTGGATTCTGGGCTGTAATCTTTTGGCACTTTATCATCGCCGTCGCCATGGAAACGGGCTAAACGTAAGGAAAACAGTGACGAACCCGACCCGACTCTCAAAGTGGTTTCCAGCCTAACGACAGAACGGACCGTCAGTAAGACCGCTTCATCATCTGCCGCCATAAATCAGAAGAAGACTCACAACGTCAGACGGATGACATCGGGGCCCCACCGAAGAATGAAGACGGAACACATGTGTGTGAATGAAAGGGAGGCAGGAGGAGGTGAGGACGGAGGAGGAGAGGTGGAGGAGGAGCGGGGGTTTAAGGACTCGGCTCAACTGTTCAGAGCTAAGGTGAGGGTGGGGAAGAGGTGGAAAAGCGATTGCAGGCAGGGTGAAGTGGGTGGAGAAGAGTGTGAGGAGTTATCTGTGACAGAAGGGGAGCAGCAGGAGTGAAGGGAAAGGTTTCCAAGATGGAGGTGAGAGAAGTTCTGCTGGATGGTTTAGAGACGGTGGTTCTGAGCAGAAGACAGGAGGAGGAGATGAAGATGTTCAGATGTTCTCTGGGAGTGAGAGGAAGGACAGGATTAGAGAGGAGACATCAGAGGGACAGTCCAGGTGAGACGTCCTGGAGACAAAGTCAGAGAGGACAGACTGAGATGGTTCTGACCCGTGAAGAGGAGGGATAGTGGATCTGCTGGTAGAAGGAGGCTGGAGATGGAGCTGCAGGCAGGAGAAGAAGGGGAGGAGCAAAGAGGAGGTTTGTGGATGTGGGGAGAGAGGACATGTAGTTGGTTGTGTGTTGGAAGATGAAGAAGAGAGGAGTAATGAAAGTGATTATCCGCTGTGGAGACCAGAGAAGAAGTTGAAGGAGAGTAGGTCTTCGTCAGCTCTCTAACTCCAGCCTGATGTTCTTTTATTGGACCTCGGAGACTCAGACCTAAAGTCCACTCGGTTCTTCTGGTCCGAACTAAAACGCAGGAGGAGCTGCAGCCGCTTGTCTAACGTTTACAGCGGCTTTAAGTCCGGGGGGCGGGGCTTGAGGCAGACGAGTGTATTTAGAGGTGTGAGAAGAGGAAGAGTGTTGACGGGTCGGTGATGACAAGGTGACCGCGGTGACGGTCAGGAACAGCTGAAGAACCAGGTTCCATCTCCTCCCTCTGGGACCAACCCAGCCGCGGCGTGTGAGCGCTGGTTCTGGTGCTGCTGAGCCGACAGACTCCAGGTCACATGACCTCAGCTCAGACGCGACAGTTAAAGGAGCATTCCACCAGAACTCTCAAACTCTAGCTTTGTCAGCAGACTTTAGTTTTTATGACCCAAATCTTATCTTTAGAACTTTGAGTCACGTGACAGAGTGGACACGGGTCAAAACCGCCCTGAAACTTCAAATCAAGTTCTGACCCGGCTGATAGGATGCAGGTCATGTTGTCCAACCGGGTCCAGAGGAGATCAACCACAGGAGGAGGTTCTGTTGGGTCTCCTTCACTCATGTGTTCTGATCACTGTAAAGACACGCCTCTTTCCTCTGACGACGGTAACATGAACACCTGTGATGAACAAGTCACCTGATCAGGTGAGGTCACATGATCAGGTAGAGTCTGTAGGTGAGGTCACATGATCAGGTGAGAGTCTGTAGGTGAGGTCACATGATCAGGTGAGTCTGTGGGTGAGGTCACATGTTCAGGTGAGTCTGTAGGTGAGGTCACATGATCAGGTGAGTCTGTAGGGGAGGTCACATGATCAGGTGAGTCTGTGGGTGAGGTCACATGTTCAGGTGAGTCTGTGGGTGAGGTCACATGATCAGGTGAGTCTGTAGGTGAGGTCACATGATCAGGTAAGTCTGTAGGTGAGGTCAAATGATCAGGTGAGTCTGTAGGTGAGGTCACATGATCAGGAGAGAGTCTGTAGGTGAGGTCACATGATCAGGTAGAGTCTGTAGGTGAGGTCACATGATCAGGAGAGAGTCTGTAGGTGAGGTCACATGATCAGGTAGAGTCTGTAGGTGAGGTCACATGTTCAGGCGAGAATCTGTAGGTGAGGTCACATGATCAGGTGAGTCTGTAGGTGAGGTCACATGTTCAGGTGAGTCTGTAGGTGAGGTCACATGATCAGGTGAGTCTGTAGGTGAGGTCACATGTTCAGGTGAGTCTGTAGGTGAGGTCACATGATCAGGTGAGTCTGTAGGTGAGGTCACATGTTCAGGTGAGTCTGTAGGTGAGGTCACATGATCAGGTGAGTCTGTAGGTGAGGTCACATGTTCAGGTGAGTCTTTAGGTGAGATCACATGTTCAGGTGAGAGTCTGTAGGTGAGGTCACATGTTCAGGTGAGTCTGTAGGTGAGGTCACATGTTCAGGTGAGTGACAGACAGTGGGAGGTACTGCAGGAATGTTGATTCATGATTCTTGTGATGTGACTCTGGTTTCCTCACTAAACGGTTTGATTCTCTTCTTCTGGTTCCTCTGATGGAACCGGTGTTGGACCTCAGGTTTCACAGAACACATTCAGAAACAGACTTTCCTAAGACTAAAAATGTGGCGGCTCTATATTTAGCAGTCAGATAAGGCGAGTATTCGGCGCCTTGATAAGAGTCAGGGAGTCATTTAGGCGTCGGCCGTGTGGAGAGGAAACAGGAAGCCATGTCAGATAAGGAGCTGGAGGTCAAAGAGGTCAACAAGGTCAAAGAGGTCAAAGAGGTCACTAGCCGACCCGCCGCAGGCTTCTGTTGACCCTACATCTGAAATCAATGAATGAGGGGGAGGAGCTCTGGGCTCCTTTCCAGCTGTTAGACGGACCCATGGTCAGGTGATAGTCACAGTCTGCATTCACTGCAAAAAAACCCCCCACTTCCCCAGAGATCTGCATCAGGAGGCGGTTCTGATCCGAACCGTTCAGCCCAATGCGTCCAGAAGTAGGAAGAGTTGATCTTCCTGCGCGGACACGGATTACTTCCTGGGATGTTCACAGATGCGACGGATCCAGTCCTGTGGACTTCTGGGCTCATCTGCTGTCAGGAAGTAACAGGAAGACTCATTCCTTCATGTCCAGAACCGCAGGGGCTGGAGCCCAACCCAGCTGACAGCTGACAGCAGAACCAAACATCTGACATGGAAGCCATACGACCGTCCACCAGTCAGCTGATCCCACCTCCACACGACAAAAGACGCCCAACCGAAGGTCTCAAGGATCAAGATCGGACCGAACCTTTGGGGTTTGACCCGCTTACTGCACTGAAAAAAATGGTTCTGTTGGATTAACTTTATTTTATTACGTCAAGCGGCTGAAAGAAGAAGAATCCGTCTTGATCCAGATGTATTTTTTTTCCCTCTAGGTCGAGTTTATTGTAAAGCTGAACAAACTTTTTTAATTGTTCTGGAGAACCCGGACAGAACCAACGCAGATTCCACACAGAAAGGCTGGGATTTGAACCCAGAAGTGTTCGGATCAATTTTGACCCGTTTTGAAGTTTAGATGTCAGAAACAGACTTTAACTTTGTTCTGACGTAAACTTCCTCTAATGACCATTTAGAGAAAAGGTCAATCTGTGGGTCAAAGGTCAGTCAGCCTTCATCTCTGACTCTGGACCACAACCATCATGAGAGCGATGAAGAGGACGGTGAGTCGTCTGAGATGAAGAACAAGGCCAGAACAAAAACAGAATCACCTCAGAGACGAGGAGAAAGACCAACATCCTGTGTGTGTGTGTGTGTATACGTGTGTGTGTGTGTATACGTGTGTGTGCGTGTATACCGGTGTGTGTATACTTATGTGTGTTTATACGTATGTGTGTTTATATGTGTGTGTGTACGTGTGTGTGTGTATACGTGTGTGTGCGTGTATACCGGTGTGTGTATACGTATGTGTGTTTATACGTATGTGTGTTTATATGTGTGTGTGTACGTGTGTGTGTGTATACGTGTGTGTGCGTGTATACGTGTGTGTGTGTGTATACGTGTGTGTGCGTGTATACCGGTGTGTGTATACGTATGTGTGTTTATACGTATGTGTGTTTATATGTGTGTGTGTACGTGTGTGTGTGTATACGTGTGTGTGCGTGTATACGTGTGTGTGTGTGTATACGTGTGTGTGTGTGTATACGTGTGTGTGTGTGTATACGTGTGTGTGTGTGTATACGTGTGTGTGTGTGTATACGTGTGTGTGTATACGTGTGTGTGCGTGTATACCGGTGTGTGTTTATGTGTGTGTGTGTATACGTGTGTGTGTGTGTATACCGGTGTGTGTATACGTATGTGTGTTTATACGTGTGTGTGTACGTGTGTGTGCGTGTATACGTATGTGTGTTTATGTGTGTGCGTGTATACGTGTGTGTGTTTATGTGTGTGTGTGTATACGTGTGTGTGTGTATGCGTGTGTGTTTATGTATGTGTGTGTTTCCGTGTGTGTTTCCGTGTGTGTGTTTATGTGTGTGTGTTTATGTGTGTGTGTGTGTGTTTATGTGTGTGTGTGTGTGTGTGTGTTTACGTGTGTGTGTGTGTGCGTGTTTACGTGTGTGTGTGTGTGTTTATATGCGGGTATGTGCATGTGTTCGTATGTTTGTGTGTGTATATATGTTATTGTGTATGTATGTGTGTGTGTACGTGTTTACGTGTGTGTATGTGTGTGTTAACGTGTGTGTGTGTGTGTGTGTGTGTGTGTGTGTGTTAACGTGTGTGTGTGTGTGTGTGTGTGTGTGTGTGTGTGTGTGTGTGTGTGTGTGTGTGTGTATATGTGTGTGTGTGTGTGTGTGTGTGTGTGTGTGTGTGTGTGAGGTTATTTCCATCCTGTGACTTCATTATTTCCAGCCCTGGGGTAAAGGGGGGATCAGACCCCATGACATGTGACACTGATCTCTGAGGTTATCTGCTCAGACTGATGGGACCTCTGGAGGGACGGTGGGATCAGTGGGGCGTGAACTGGACACAGAGGGTCCTCTCTGCCTGACCTGACCTTCAGGTGAACTCACCTGGTGGACTCGTCCAAACTGAAGGACACCTGTGTCTGTGGGCGGAGAGCATGAAAACATCTGGAGCAGAGACCGTCAGAGAACTTCACCTCCATCAGGCACCGATGGAAGACCACCGCACGCCTCATTTCAGGGGTATCGCTTGTCCAACGCAGGGGACTGGGGGCTTATAGGGGATGATCCCTTTCTGTTGATGATGACTCCGTAGGAGGGGTTCAATCTGGAAACAGACTGTTTCTCTGTGTGAACCTGGACTGTTTCACCGTATGAACCTGGACTGTGTCACTGTATGAACCTGGATTGTTTCTCTGTGTGAACCTGGACTGTTTCTCTGTGTGAACCTGGACTGTTTCTCTGTGTGAACCTGGACTGTTTCTCTGTGTGAACCTGGACTGTTTCTCTGTGTGAACCTGGACTGTTTCTCTGTGTGAACCTGGACTGTTTCTCTGTGTGAACCTGGTCCGTTTCTCTGTGTGAACCTGGACTGTTTCTCTGTATGAACCTGGACTGTTTCTCTGTGTGAACCTGGATTGTTTCACTGTGTGAACCTGGACTGTTTCTCTGTGTGAACCTGGACTGTTTCTCTGTGTGAACCTGGACTGTTTCTCTGTGTGAACCTGGACTGTTTCACTGTATGAACCTGGACTGTTTCACTGTATGAACCTGGACTGTTTCTCTGTGTGAACCTGGACTGTTTCTCTGTGTGAACCTGGATTGTTTCACTCTGATGTTTATCATGTGACCCAGCGGCAGCATGAATGTGCTGAAGAGTAAGGGGCCGAGGACGGAGCCCTGGTTGGGCCCTGAGGAGGAGGCGGTAACCGTGGTTACTGTGAGGTCTTTTCTTTGAGTCTGTTCCGTTAGAATGTTTGGATTCTCTAAACGGAACGGTTTAACTTCATTCAAGCAGAAAAAAAGGCTAATTTGAGTCAAACAGTTTTGTAAAAACAATCTTCAGCAGGAGGAACCTCCTCCTGCGTCATGGAGGAGGTCTCTCAGGACCTCCTCCTGCCTCATGGAGGGGGTCTCTCAGGACCTCCTCCATGAATGCTGAGAGACCTTCAGTAGAACTGAACCATGTTCTCAAACGAAGCAGCAGAAAATATTCTATCCTGGTTGTGACGCATCCGATGAAGGAGGAGCTTCAAGTATGAGATGTTAGAGAGGAGCAGAGAGGAGGTGAAGAACTGAGGACCAGGAGAAGCAGAGAGGAGGTGAAGGACTGAGGACCCGGAGAAGTAGAGAGGAGGTGAAGGACTGAGGACCTGGAGAAGTAGAGAGGAGGTGAAGGACTGAGGACCAGGAGAAGTAGAGAGGAGGTGAAGGACTGAGGACCAGGAGAAGCAGAGAGGAGGTGAAGGACTGAGGACCAGGAGAAGCAGACAGGAGGTGAAGGACTGAGGACCAGGAGAAGCAGAGAGGAGGTGAAGGACTGAGGACCAGGAGAAGTAGAGAGGAGGTGAAAGACTGAGGACCAGGAGAAGTAGAGAGGAGGTGAAGGACTGAGGACCAGGAGAAGTAGAGAGGAGGTGAAGGACTGAGGACCAGGAGAAGCAGAGAGGAGGTGAAAGACTGAGGACCAGGAGAAGTAGAGAGGAGGTGAAGGACTGAGGACCAGGAGAAGTAGAGAGGAGGTGAAGGACTGAGGACCAGGAGAAGCAGAGAGGAGGTGAAGGACTGAGGACCAGGAGAAGCAGAGAGGAGGTGAAAGACTGAGGACCAGGAGAAGTAGAGAGGAGGTGAAGGACTGAGGACCAGGAGAAGCAGAGAGGAGGTGAAAGACTGAGGACCAGGAGAAGCAGAGAGGAGGTGAAGGACTGAGGACCAGGAGAAGCAGAGAGGAGGTGAAGGACTGAGGACCAGGAGAAGTAGAGAGGAGGTAAAGGACTGAGGACCAGGAGAAGCAGAGAGGAGGTGAAGGACTGAGGAGCAGGAGGAGGTGAAGGACTGAGGAGCAGGAGGAGGTGAAGGACTGAGGAGCAGGAGAAGCAGAGAGGAGGTGAAGGACTGAGGAGCAGGAGAAGCAGAGAGGAGGTGAAGGACTGAGGACCAGGAGAAGGAGAGAGGAGGTGAAGGACTGAAACCAGGAGAAGTAGAGAGGAGGTGAAGGACTGAGGACCAGGAGAAGCAGAGAGGAGGTGAAGGACTGAGGAGCAGGAGGAGGTGAAGGACTGAGGAGCAGGAGGAGGTGAAGGACTGAGGAGCAGGAGAAGCAGAGAGGAGGTGAAGGACTGAGGAGCAGGAGGAGGTGCTGCGGTCTTGAGTTCACGTCTTAAATCGGGTTTATTCCGTTTATTGAATCCAGAGAATCTTTTTAAATAATATAGTTTAAAATAAACTTCCTTCAAATAACAAACCCAAAAAGATTTTTTTTTAAAACAGGTGTTTGTGAGTGGGTTCTGTCTGTGTGTGAGTAGGTGGTTCTGTCTGTGTGTGAGTGGGTTCTGTCTGTGTGTGAGTAGGTGGTTCTGTCTGTGTGTGAGTGGGGTGGTTCTGTCTGTGTGTGAGTAGGTGGTTCTGTCTGTGTGTGAGTGGGTTCTGTCTGTGTGTGAGTAGGTGGTTCTGTCTGTGTGTGAGTGGGTGGTTCTGTCTGTGTGTGAGTGGGTTCTGTCTGTGTGTGAGTAGGTGGTTCTGTCTGTGTGTGAGTGGGTTCTGTCTGTGTGTGAGTAGGTGGTTCTGTCTGTGTGTGAGTGGGTGGTTCTGTCTGTGTGTGAGTGGGTTCTGTCTGTGTGTGAGTAGGTGGTTCTGTCTGTGTGTGAGTGGGTTCTGTCTGTGTGTGAGTAGGTGGTTCTGTCTGTGTGTCAGTGGGTTCTGTCTGTGTGTCAGTGGGTGGTTCTGTCTGTGTGTCAGTGGGTTCTGTCTGTGTGTCAGTGGGTGGTTCTGTCTGTGTGTCAGTGGGGTGGTTCTGTCTGTGTGTCAGTGGGGTGGTTCTGGGGTAAATCTGGTTTAGAATAAATAAAGTCAAGTTAAAGATCCATTTAACTCCAACCCACCTGAGATAACTCAATCAATCAGGTTAACGCAGTCAGGTTAACTCAATCAGGTTAACTCAGTCAGGTTAACTCAGTCAGGTTAACTCAGTCAGGTTAACGCAGTCAGGTTAACTCAGTCAGGTTAACTCAGTCAGGTTAACTCAGTCAGGTTAACGCAGTCAGGTTAACTCAGTCAGGTTAACTCAATCAGGTTAACTCAGTCAGGTTAACTCAGTCAAACCTTTTAGAGTGCAGAAACGATGACATCATGTAAGTCAAACTCTTATTCTGTTAAACCCAATAAAGCCCGTCTGTCTGTACCGTGCGGCTAAGATGAGCGATAGAAGGATGAAGTGGATCACCGGAGCAGAACCGGTTCTGTTCGCTCTGAGGAGAAACCTCTTCACAAACCCAGTTCTGAACGTGAATCTAGGAGAGAGTCCTCTGACCTCTGACCCCCTTTGTTAATCTGAGCGTGTGTGCGTGAGGAAGATCCAGGAGGCTGGGTCCTACCTTCTTCACGGCTGAGCTCAGGTCCATGTTGTCGGTCCCGTCGGCGGTTCTGATCCCTCTGCCTCGGCTCCACCAGAACAATGGGACTTAAATTCCTCTCCTGTGGACCACACTCCCTCTGACTCCGCCCACTTCTGCTCCTGCCACCACTCGGCTCCGCCGCCGCTTCTCCACGGCCCATCTACACCCTCATCTGACTCCTGCAGACAAACATGGACTCACTCCTTTTCTCCTCTCTCCTTTGTCTGCTCCCCCGCCCCGGTTCTTCCTCCTCTCCACCCTCCTCTCCACCCTCCTCTCCACCCTCTGCAGCGGGAACTCAGCAGGTTTCTTCACCTCCTGGTTTTGCTCCAACACGCCCCTGAGGGGGAGGCCAGCAGTTTGCCAACACAGCAGCTCCTTGTTCACCTCCGCACTCCTCTCTGCCTCTGCTGCACAGACGGAGGACCGTCCTCCGCGAGACGTAAGGAGGAAGGAGGAAGGAGGAAGGAGGGAGATTTAGGGGCTTGAAGGCTAAACCGATGCTTCCTGCAGCGGGACAGCAGATCGGACCGGAGGACTACCTGACGGAGACGGAGAGACCCCAGGGACTCCCTGCTCCCCCCCGCCAACCAATCACAGCGAGGAACTCCTCCACCCACAGGAACACCACAACT
Organism: Lophius americanus; assembly: GCA_037951165.1. Lineage (NCBI taxonomy): Eukaryota > Metazoa > Chordata > Actinopteri > Lophiiformes > Lophiidae > Lophius > Lophius americanus. Next base: position 62,217 of record JBBDHG010000611.1, read on the forward strand.
CCTCCTCCTTTTCCTCCTCCTCCTCCACTCCTCCTGCAGCTATTCAGCATGTGGTTCCAAAGAATGAGACCACAAAGCCGGGCAGAGTCAAACTGGGCTAAGCAGAGCCAGTCAGGGCCAAGTGGTGTTAAACACAGCCAGACGGTCCACAGAGACCCGACAGAACCAGTGGGATCAACAATGATCCAGACCAAAGAGGGATAACTAGATCCAGGTGGAGCCACACAGAACCACAGAGGCAGGCCAGGAATGGAGAGCCTAACAAGACTCAAACCAGGTCTAGAAAGAGTAGAAACAAGTCTAGCAGGAAATAAACTAAGTCTAGAAAGAGTTAAACCTAATCTAGGAGGATTTAAACCAAGTCTAGAAAGAGTTAAACCACATCTAGCAGGAATGACATTATTTCTATTAGGACCAAGAGGAGGATTTATCCCCATCTAGACTGTGTTTAACTCCTGCTAGATGTGGTTTAACTCTTCCTGGACTTGGTTTGACTCTTTCTAGACTTGGTTTAACCAAGCCTAGAAAGAGTCAAACCACGTCTAAAAAGAGCTATATCAAGTCTAGAAAGAGTAAAACCAAGTCTAGAAAGAGTTATATCAAGTCTAGAAAGAGTTAAACCACATCTAGCAGGAATGACATTATTTCTATTAGGACTCAAACCAAGTTTAGAAGGAGTTATCCCCATCTAGACTGGGTTTAACTTCTGCTAGATGTGGTTTAACTCCTGCTAGATGTGGTTTAACTCTTCCTGGACTTGGTTTAACCATGTCTAGCAGGACTCAAACCAGGTCATAAAGGACTCAAACCATGTTTAGCAGAAATTCAACCAAATACTAGCAGGAGTTAAACCAAGTCTAGAATGACTCAAACCAAGTATTCCTGCTTCTGAAGATGATGACAGGGCTGGTAGTGATCAGGTCTAGTCCAGCTGGAACCAGTTCTTCAAGCAGTTTGGTAGGTTTTAGTCTCTGAGGGGGCGGAGCCTCTTTCACATCCAGCCGGTGGTGGAGAACCTGGATTTCCCATAAATGGAATGAAACTTGTATTTGGTGTTTAATCAGATTGTTTTTTTAGGTTTGATCTGAGATGCAGGCCCCAGCAGAAGACCCCCGGAGGGGGGGTCATATTTATTCCCACTTCTGTATATTTGGAGAGATTTCCATGATGACATCACTGTGACATCATCAGTGTGTGGGGGAGTAAAGAGGAGGAGACACAGAGACACAGAGACGACGTGAATGTGGTCAGTCCATTATATTATTCTTTAAAAAAGACCTCATCACAAGGACTCACTACATTCCTCCAGACTCAGTCACTCTTCACACCTTCATCACACTCTTCATCACATACTGTAGAACATGGAGCCACCTGCTGAATGGAAGACTGGTGGTCGTCTCCGGGGCGACACCTGTGGTCACATGACCCGCACCACCTCAGCTGGGGTGAGAATCTCCTCATTGAAGGCTGGACTTAAAGGTGCAGTGTGTAAAAGTCTGGTCCCTGTCCAGGAATCTACGGCGGCCTACAAGTGTCCAAATAACCAGCTCTGTAGAACTATAGGTGGGAGGACGGGGGGGGAGGGAGGGGGGAAGGTGCAGCGGACCCCAGGAGGCCATGATTTATGGGAGATGTCCCATGAGGACATCCTCCCACAATGCACCGCCGTCCCCGCGCCCAGCACCCACTCAATCATCTCCTTCTTCTTTGGTGGTTTTAGAGATGAAGTGCGTCTTCATCACAACTTCAACCTAAGGACATAGAAAGAGGACCCGCCCCCCCCGCCGGAGAGACGAGACTCGTGTTGACAGACCATCGTACAACAGTTCAAAGATGTCCACGTATTTTACGTACCGCACCTTTAAAATATGAAATAACCCATGAGGTTCTGTGAGTGTGTATCAGCAGTAACAGAACCTCTGCCAAGTTCTGCTGCACCTTCAGCTGCTGTTAGTCAGTTCCGCTGGACTCTTGTTTTGTTTCGGGCTGGTGGCGGGGGCCGTGGAATCTGTGAGTGGTGTTTGAGGGCGACGGCGTCGCGGCAGAATTCCTTCACTGATGCTAAAGGTTTGACTGCCTTAAACCATAAAATTATTTTATTTCTCTAGTTCTTTGATTTTCTTAATATTCTTACAGGATTATTTTTTGTTCTAAAAACTGTAGAAATATTTGTTTCTAAAACTCATTTTGAGGACAATAATGACAGAAATGAAGAGGCGGGGCTTATTCATTTCTGTCGGATTCAAATCTGCAGAGCGGAGGTCGGATCCAGATCATGGCGCTGATCCAGTCTGTCGAGCTCCGACGCCCTTCGGTTGAAACTGTTGGAACATGTGATGGGTCTGGCAGTGATGTCACTGGGTTCTGGATCCCAGAATATCAGAACATCTGCAAACCTTCCAACAATGAGATCAAGACGAACGGATTCTAATGCCCATGTGACCAGATGGTCATTATTACAGGAGGATTCTGGGAAAAAAACACTGACTGATCATTTAATAATAATTTATATATATAAATATATATATATATATACTCAAAAGTTGAATCGTTCTGGGATGAGTTTCAAATGATCTGTTCACATGATTTTATGACAAATGTGATTGAAGCCCCTCCCCCTTTTTGTTACGTCATCATTATTAGTTTTTGTTATTGTTGATGTATTATCTTATATAACAGCTTGTGTCTTTAATAAGCTCTTAAACATAAAAGTACCACAAATAAAAGCATCCCGACCACCTGACAGGAACATGTGGACATGAAAGCCCGTCTCCCCTCACCAGAACTTCCTGTAGAACCTCAGAGGATCACATGACCCGGATGTGATTGTCATGATTCGTCAGGCGTGATTCCAGTCTGTCCTGCAGGAGAAACTCTCTGATTTAAATGTGTAGTGAATTTAAGCAGCAGCGTTAATAAACCCCCCCCCCCCTCCCCTTCACATTAACCCCGCCCACCATCTGACAGACAGGCCCCGCCCCTCCTCTCCATCACAGCTGTGTTCATGTGTTCACTCTCCTCCATCTTCAGCTGCCGCTCACGCCGTCGTGACGGGCTGTGTTGTGTTTTTCTCCCATCATGCACTGCTCCTTTTTGACTGAGCGATACAACAAGTCCAAACTGATGAGGAAAAGAAAGACAGAAAAGACTTCCTGTGTCTCCGTTCCTCTCCTCTCCTCCTCTAGCTGTCCCTCCTCGTCTTCCTGCCACCGTCTGTCCAAAGGCCGGCGGTCTACATGATGATCCGTGGCTCCGGAACCGAGTCGTTGATGGATTTGTGGGGCAGGACGTTGGCACCGTTGAGATAAAGCTCGTCATTCACAATCACGTCCTCGCCCAGAACCGTCACGTTCTCCATCCGGACCTGAGGACACGCATCAGAGCAGAGACGTCAGACAACCAAACGTTATGGATAAGGTCCCACAAAGTTCTTCACAACCCAAAAACATTGTCTCTCAGTCTACCGGTCCGTCTACGTCCCAACCCAACTCCTGGTCTGGGACTTTACTTCTGTCTGGACTGGGAACGCTTCGGGGGTCCCCCAGGACGGGCTGGAGAGTGTTGCCGCAGAGAGGAACATCTGAACATCCCTTCTGAGCCTGCTGCCACCGCGACCCGGAGAAGCGAAGACAACGGAGGGATGGATATATTTAATATTTCCTCTGTTTATTTCTAAATACTTGTGGGGGGTCCTCACATCCTCCCAGGAGGCCGTGGTCCGCCTTGGATCAGGTCTGGGGTTTCTGGTGGCTCCAGATAGAATCTTCCCAAAACCGCCTGTCCTTCCCTCATAAAGGGAGGAGGGACTGTCAAGGCCGCTTCAGAGCAAAACAAGGGATATTGATGGTCTCACATGTGACCTTTGACCTTTGACCCTTGAGAGCCACCGCAGATTCTTGGATGGGGGACGGGATCAGGTGAGACTCTGATCCGGACCTCCACCAAAAGAATCGGACTTTTTTTCATGGAAAACAGTTGGATGAATCTTTGGGGGAACTGTTCTCACAGGTTCTGATACGCCTAAAAAAGGTTCTGCTCAGAGTTTCTCAGTAGCGGTGGTGAAGGCTTCCTCCTCCTCCTCCTCGGTGGCACATTTGACCCGTGGTATGCCCCAGGGCTCCACCCCCGGCCCCTTACTCTTCAGCATCTTTAAGAAGATAAAGGACCGTTTCTGCTGCTGACCCGTTTGTCTCCCATGAGGTCCAGTACCGGGTTTAGAACCCTCTCTCTCCGTGTTCCGTCCCACCACAGACAGACTCTCACTCCTCAACTCACCCACTGGCCCACGGAGGAGCTCCAGCCCACAATGCAGCTCTCCAGCCAGGAGTGCGACCGGACCCGCGCTCCCTTCAGCACCGTGCAGCGTTTTATCCGCACGCCGTCCTCCACGATCACGCCGGCGCCGATGGTGACGTTCGGGCCGATGGTGCAGTTCTGGCCGATCTGCGCCGTGGAATCCTGCAGAGGGAGGAGACTTAAGGATGGAGGAGCGATGGGAAAGAGGTGAAGAGGCTGAACGTACCACCAGAACGTTGCCCAGGAAACCGGGTCCAGTGTGGAGCTTCTCCGGAGCCTGTTGTCGTAGCGACTGGAGGTACATACACATCCCTGTGAGGAAGTCTTTGGGCTGACCGATGTCCATCCAGAACCCTGCAGACCGACAGACAGACAGACAGTCAGTCAGTCAGACAGGTGATGTCAGACAGGTGATGTACAGACGTACGTGTGACAGGATCAGAACCAAGAACAATAAACCAGGAGATCCTTGTGATCCGCAGAAACTAACAAACTGACGGGTCGGATCGAATGAGCAGAACTCTCCTGTTTCCTGCTCACAACTCAAACGGCAGAGGACATTCGTTTGGATCTCGCTGTGATCCTGGCGGATGGTGGGATGACTTCTACAGAACCCGACTACAGAACCTGACTTCTCTCCCTCTGATGCGGAGGTCGACAGTGACCCCTGGTGGTGACGTCAGGAAACACAGTTCTTCAGCTTTAATGGAAGAAATGTCCCGTTTGTGTGTCAGCTGAACAAATGAGACGTCTCTAGTTCTGCTGCTGACTCCAGAACCTGCTGCTGACTCCAGAACCTGATGACTGACTCCAGAACCGGCTGCTGACTCCAGAACCTGATGACTGACTCCAGAACCTGCTGCTGACTCCAGAACCTGATGACTGACTCCAGAACCTGATGACTGACTCCAGAACATGATGACTGACTCCAGAACCTGATGACTGACTCCAGAACATGATGACTGACTCCAGAACCTGATGACTGACTCCAGAACATGATGACTGACTCCAGAACCTGATGACTGACTCCAGAACATGATGACTGACTCCAGAACCTGCTGCTGACTCCAGAACCTGATGACTGACTCCAGAACCTGCTGCTGACTCCAGAACCTGATGACTGATTCCAGAACCTGGAACCTTGGCGCTTTCAAACTAAACTTTATTGACAATCATAAACAGTGACAGCAGGCTGCGGGAGCCGGACGGGTCTTACGGGTCAGCACTTACGTTGGATTCGTGAAGTGTTTGTTTAAATAAAACGCTCACGACTCTACGACGATTAGGAGATGAAGGTACCGGACGTGTGCGTGTAACGGTTCAGGTGTGTGTGTAACGGTTCAGGTGTGTGTGTAACGGTTCAGGTGTGTGTGTAACGGTTCAGGTGTGTGTGTGTAACGGTTCAGGTGTGTGTGTGTAACGGTTCAGGTGTGTGTGTAACGGTTCAGGTGTGTGTGTAACGGTTCAGGTGTGTGTGTAACGGTTCAGGTGTGTGTGTACCGGTTCAGGTGTGTGTGTAACGGATCAGGTGTGTGTGTAACGGTTCAGGTGTGTGTGTGTAACGGTTCAGGTGTGTGTGTGTGTAGCGGTTCAGGTGTGTGTGTAACGGTTCAGGTGTGTGTGTAACGGTTCAGGTGTGTGTGTGTAACGGTTCAGGTGTGTGTGTGTAACGGTTCAGGAGTGTGTGAGGACACGTGAGGACGGGGACATTTACCCTGGAGCTCCATGGCGTACAGATGCCCCTCCTCCGCCATTACAGGAAAGATCTCCTTCTCTATGGATGTCGGCCGCAGCTGCAAACACAGAGAGAATAACAGCTGTCACACCCAAACCCTGAAGAACTGATTCTGACCGCTGACGACAGGCGTGTGTGAGTGTGTGTGTGTGTGTGTGTGTGTGTGTAAATGTGTGTGTGTGTGTGTGTGACTGTGTGCGTGTATAAATGTGTGTGTGACTGTGTGCGTGTATAAATGTGTGTGTGACTGTGTGCGTGTATAAATGTGTGTGTGTGTGTGTGTGTGTGTGTGTGCATGTATAAATGTGTGTGTGTGTGCATGTATAAATGTGTGTGTGAGTGTGTGACTGTGTGCGTGTATAAATGTGTGTGTGTGTGTGTGTGCGTGTATAAATGTGTGTGTGACTGTGTGACTATGTGTGTGTATAAATGTGTGTGTGTGTGTGTGCGTGTATAAATGTGTGTGTGAGTGTGTGACTGTGTGTGTGTATAAATGTGTGTGTGTGTGTATAAATGTGTGTGTGTGTGTGTGTGCGTGTATAAATGTGTGTGTGAGTGTGTGACTGTGTGTGTGTGTAAGAGTCACCTGGATCCTGCTGAGCATGCTGGGATTGAAGATGTACATGCCAGCGTTGATCTTGTTGGAGACAAAGACTTGAGGCTTCTCTACAAATCGATGTATCCGACCTCCATCCGTCTCAAAGACCACCACACCGTATTTAGAGGGCTCCTCCACCCGCGTCACCTTCACACACACACACACACACAGACATGTACATACAGACACACACACACACACACACACACACACACACACAGACATGTACATACAGACACACACACACAGACATGTACAAACACACAGACACAAACACACACATAGACACACACACACACATATGTACATACACACACACACACACAGACATGTACATACAGACACACACACACACACACACACACATATGTACATACACACACACACACACAGACATGTACAAACACACACACACACACACGTACATACAGACACACACACACACAGACATTTACATACAGACACACACACACACACACACAGACATGTACATACAGACACACACACACACACACAGAAGAATAACTTTAACACCATCCCTTCACGGTTGGATCATGGTGTTGACCCGTCTTCCTCTCACTGGGTTAGAATCAGTTTTTGTTTTTTTTCAGATGATTTCCTTTTTTTTATTTTTTAACCAGCTGCTAACTTTTAATAGCTGCTAAATGCTAACGGCTGCTGATAAGACTTCTTTTAGCCTGGAAACAGATGTCGGTTCCATCTCTGTTACTACCTCTGCTGTCTGAGGGGGGGGGCACTCACCACGATGGTTCCCTCCCGTCTGTGGCTGCGGTGGAACTGCAGCATGTCTTTGAAGGGAAAATCACAGATGACGTCCGAGTTGAGGACAAAAAATGGTTCGTTGTCGATGTTCAGCAGCTCCCGCGCCAACGCCAGAGGGCCCGCTGCACACAGAACCAGAACCAACAGCCTGCTTATTAGGGGTCTCCATCGTGTTCACAACTACTTCTTTACCAAACTTCCTGTCAGAGCAACATTTCATCTATAAATACACACACACACACACACACAAACACACACACCCACACCTGTAAGGAGCGACTCACCTGTTCCCAGAGGCTCCTTCTCATGAGACAGAGAGATACGGATCCCAAGCTGAGGAGGAAACAGAGAACGGTTGAATGTTCCCAGTATCCTGTGACACTGGAACCTCAGCTCAGCGGAACCATGAGCGTCAACAAGTAAACAAAGTCGTGACTCTCTGCACGTGTGGAACAACACACAACATCATTAACGTTTGATAATGGAGTCAAATCATCAGAGAGCTCTACAAACATCTTCTCTCATAATGTGCACAAGCTCCGCCCTGTTCCTCCCTTAAACACAGTGTGTGAGCGGAGGAACCTCCCTGTGGCCGTGTGTTGGTGTGATGAAGAAGAAGCAGCTGGAGGAAGAGGAGTAGAAGACGAAGACAAAGGAGAAGGAGGAGTGTACTTACTCTCTCCTCCTGGACTCTCATCTCTCTCTCCAGCAGATCCGACATGTAGCTCACCGCCAGAATCACATGGTCCACGCCAGCCTGGACTCACAGAGGAGGGAGAGGGAGCAGATCAGTCGAAGCCCCTGACAGCCAGACGGCTTCACGCTCTCTGAACTCCACCTCCCACCTTACCTTCACCAGCGCCTCCACCTGGTGCAGCAGGATGGGTTTATTGCAGAATTCCACCAGCGGTTTGGGGACGCTCAGGGTGAGCGGTCTCAGCCGGGTCCCGTAGCCCCCCACCAGGATTAAAGCCTTCATACTTCTGCCGCTAGCAACCGTTACCAGGGAGAGGGAGAGGGGGGGGGAGAGAGGGAGAGAGAAAGAGAGAACAGTCCCAGTCAGCCTTTTACAGAATTATACAAAGCTGATCAAACTGAGGAGAAGGTTTGGACCAGCAGCTCCATATGTGTGGTATCACAACACAGAACAAGACGCCATCTCTTGACAAGAACAGACAGCAGCAGCCAGACAACTACATCCCATAATGATACCACAAACAACCTCCATACTCACAAACAGCAGCTCAGCACCCAGCTGACAGGTAACCATGGTAACCAGGTCATATATCACATAGATAGAGATATTTTTTAAAGACTGTTCAAAAAGACAAACCAGATACAAAGGTTGAAAGAAATGAAAGGCCTTCCGTCTCCTCTCCTCCTCTAGTATTTATTATGGTTCAATCTTTGATCTCTAACATGAACTCAACAGTGTGTGTGAAGTTCCTACTCTGACCTGAAACGTTGGCATTATTATTCTCCATACGTTTAGGAGACACATTCAGAATGAAACACGTACAAATGTGGTTCTTCTCTCCTATATTCATATTTATGTCTGTACATTTTCTCCAAAATCAGGAGATCATCTTTGGTTCTGTCCACAAACAACGTCTTTTTTGAGGAGGATTTCAGAGGAAAGCTCCAGATCAGTGATCCGTAGCTTCATCATCATCACCATGGAATACACATTTATTATTCTGATTATGTGTAAGTCAGTGTCAGGTACGACATGTAGTTAATAGGTCCTAATTGTTTTCTTTTTGGTGAATCAATATTCAAGGTGAAAGTCTTCGTGTGGCACGATGTTGTAATAACTAAGTATTAAGTGAATCCCTGAACAAATAATGTCTTTATCCCTCCGGTCACTAGTTTATAGAGTATAAAGGTGATTTATGTTTATGGTTGTTGAGTAATTTCAAATATAAAGTGACTCACTGATTAAAGAGGGAAAACCTAACTGGTAGACTTTGAATAGAGAAATCACACACACATAATTCCAAGCCTCCTAAATTCTTGAATAACACGGAATCAAATATTTTATTGTTCTCTACGGTGGATTATAACCAACTCATTTTCAGGGTTTCATTTATAAATTAAAAACCAGTAGCCTGGAGGCACCAGTCTTGATTCCATTGTCATATTCATCTCTATTTTTTTAAATATGATAATATTTCTTTCTTCCGTGTTTGTTCAACATTAAAACTTAACATAAATGTATTTGATATGTGTTTGGAGTAACTCCTGTTAGCTTAGCTTAGCCACCTCTCTGCTTACTTCAGCCCCTCTAAACCAGCTAACTAGCAGAAAACTAGTGAATTATTTCTGCGCTTCTGATCACAGAGTGAGTGTGAATGAGAGAAGAGTGATAAAACTTACAGGACTATGTTCACCAATCAATCCCGGAGGTTATCTGCGAGAGAAACTCTGGGAATGACACGTAATACTATTCAAAACCGGATTCATTGTTTGGTTTCCGGTCCATCATTACGACGTCACACAGCAAATGTCACAAACAATAGTTCCGTTTCCGCTTCCTTTTTTTTTTTTTTAAATAACCTTTATATAGAGTCAAAAGGTTTTTATTTATTTTTAGATTTGCTCTGGTAGATAAATAGTGCGTGCTGACTTTAGTTGGGCAAATTCACGTCTCACTGTGCTCAACTTCCGTCACAAAGTCCTTCGACCAAACTCCACCTCTCTCCTTTCTACTGCTGTCAGTGTAATAATAATAATAATACATTTAATTTATAATGCACTTTAGAAGGGATCCGTGCTGTCACAGATGATCTTGCGCTTCAAAGATAAATTTCTTCTCGCTTTCTTTCTAACCTTTTGTAAATCGAGACGTTTTGTTGATGGGTACGATCTGGAGTATCGTATATTTATTTTGAAAGCACCTGCTCACATTTATTTTGAAATCTAACCGGATGTTTGATCTGCTCTGTTGGAGTTGACGCGTCTTCCATCAAAAATAGACCTGGCGCGTGTTTGTGCGGAGGGTCGAGCTGCTGGTGGTCTCCTCGTTCTTCACTTCCTCTTTTGACAATTATTTGTTGATGAATGTTGTTGACGTCAACAAGAACTTGTAAACAACACAGTCATCGGGTACACGAAATATAAAAGAAAGACATTCATAAAAGATTTCTTAAAAGCAAAGAAAGAAAGAAAGAAAGAGAGAGAGAGAGAAAGAGACTATCTGATTCTGATATCTGCATCTTTTTTCTTCTTCTTTTTTATTGACTCAAAGCTTGACATTGTAAATATTAAATCAGGATCCTGTGAATAAACTCTGAGTTCTGAGAAATCAGAATTCTGATAATAGATTTTTAGTTTTCTCATGCTACATGGAGGAGGTGCAGTAGAAACTACATGGAGGAGGTGCAGTAGAAACTACATGGAGGAGGTGCAGTAGAAACTATATGTAGGAGGTGCAGTAGAAGCTACATGGAGGAGGTGCAGTAGAAACTATATGTAGGAGGTGCAGTAGAAACTACATGGAGGAGGTGCAGTAGAAACTACATGGAGGAGGTGCAGTAGAAGCTACATGGAGGAGGTTCAGGAGAAACTACATGGAGGAGGTGCAGTAGAAACTACATGGAGGAGGTGCAGTACAAACTACATGGAGGAGGTGCAGTACAAACTACATGGAGGAGGTGCAGTACAAACTACATGGAGGAGGTGCAGTAGAAACTACATGGAGGAGGTGCAGTAGAAACTACATGGAGGAGGTGCAGTAGAAACTATATGTAGGAGGTGCAGTAGAAGCTACATGGAGGAGGTGCAGTAGAAACTACATGGAGGAGGTGCAGTAGAAACTATATGTAGGAGGTGCAGTAGAAACTATATGTAGGAGGTGCAGTAGAAGCTACATGGAGGAGGTGCAGTAGAAACTACATGGAGGAGGTGCAGTAGAAGCTACATGGAGGAGGTGCAGGAGAAACTACATGGAGGAGGTGCAGTAGAAACTACATGGAGGAGGTGCAGTAGAAGCTACATGGAGGAGTTGCAGGAGAAACTAAACGAGGAGGAGCAGGAGAAGCTCCCTCACACGAGAAGAACATCCCCAGGTCGGAGCAGGACAGAAGGCCATAGAGAAAAGCGCCTCATACCCACTGTGAAGTACACTTAGGTTGTTAGTAGATCATTTTAATTAACGATCATGGAGGTAGACAACGTGAGGTTCTGTGTCTTGCTCAAGGACACTTCAACATGTGGCCCACAGGAGCCGGGAATGGAACCGGCGACCTTCAGCTAAGTAGACGACCGTCACTGTTTATTATGGGATGCACCATCATTTTACAGAACCAGATTCAAACCAGACGTTCCTTCTTCGTCTTTGGGCTTTAAGACCAGTTAAGCTTTTATTTTGTTGTATTACCGCCTCCTTCTAGCATCAGTTCCATAATACAGTCAGAACTATGACCCGGATTTTAAATTCACAAAGTCGACCCAGCCACATATACCCCTTTCCACCGAGCTGGTTCCAGGGCTAGTTCGTAGCCAGAATCTGACTTAGCACCAGTTCTTTGCTTTTGGACCCCCTAAGCACCGGCTCCTGCGTACCGACGTTACACAGTGACGTAACGGCTCTGACTTGGCTCCTTGCCCATGAAAAAGCGAACAGGTTCTTAGGAGGTACATGAGTTTAACCAACTAAGCACTGGCACTAGCACCAGCATCGAACTAGCTCCAGGTTCTTTTTGGTGGAAAAGGGGTAAAAGGAATCACAAGCCATTGCTCTCCTGGTGCCGGACCTAAGCCCGGATCCATATACGGAACACAAAACTGATTCCAAACCAGATCGGTCGGGACCCGGTTTAACTGATCCAGTTAGCCAGCAGGGTTCTGGTCTATGGACGGAAACAGGTGATCTGCTGTGGCGACCCTGAAAGACGGAGAAGAAATGAATTCCTAGAAAATCACAGACTTCAAATAAAAAAGTTAGAATTTATTTGGTGATTTTAAGAAAAATAAAGTTCTTAGAATAAAGAATGCTGACGTCTCTTTTTCACAGAGCGTTCCAGGCTCAGATCTCCCTAAGTGTCCGCTTCCTCGCCATCACGGCCGCCAGCATCGACCCGGGCAGGTTCAGACTGTCATACCGGCAGAACCAGTCCGACCTCCATCATTCTTGTTTCTGGAGAAGTGGCTGACCTCCTGCTCCAAACGTGGCGCCGTAGCAGGGCGGAGGGTACGGCACGTTCTCCAACTGAAGGAGGCGGAGCTGTGTCAGAGTGGGCGTGTTCAAAATACCACAAAACCAAATGTACTAATCTAAAAATAAACTTATTATTTATTCATCATCACCTGGACTGTTTCTCTGTGTGAACCTGGACTGTTTCACTGTGTGAACCTGGACTGTTTCTCTGTATGAACCTGGACTGTTTCTTTGTGTGAACCTGGACTGTTTCTCTGTTTGAACCTGGACTGTTTCTCTGTGTGAACCTGGACTGTTTCACTGTGTGAACCTGGACTGTTTCTCTGTGTGAACCTGGACTGTTTCACTGTGTGAACCTGGACTGTTTCTCTGTGTGAACCTGGACTGTTTCTCTGTATGAACCTGGACTGTTTCTCTGTGTGAACCTGGACTGTTTCTCTGTGTGAACCTGGACTGTTTCTCTGTATGAACCTGGACTGTTTCTCTGTGTGAACCTGGACTGTTTCTCTGTGTGAACCTGGACTGTTTCTCTGTATGAACCTGGACTGTTTCTCTGTGTGAACCTGGACTGTTTCTCTGTATGAACCTGGACTGTTTCTCTGTGTGAACCTGGACTGTTTCTCTGATTTCATGCTTTTTAGACACTTTATGAACAAAAACAAAAAATAAGAAAATATCAGCAGTTAAGAAGTTTTTTGCAGACATTTCTTCATTTCAGGGATTTACATACATATTAAACAAAATTCCAGTGCAAGTTGACTGAAAGTTTACAAATTAAATTCACCTTAAAAGGCTTTGATTTAAGTCCAAATGACTTTTACAAGTCGTACGTTTATGGATGGACCAAAACTAAAATTTCCATTGTTAGCCACCGCTGCCAAAGATTTTGTAATATTTGGTGTAATTCTCCCAGATAATTAAGAGTAAATCTCCTGTAACGTTATTCTTTATCTTCCAAAGTCTGTTATACATAAAAGAAAATTTCTCAGATCCCAGACGTTTGTTTTTCTAAATAATAATAATAATAATACATTTAATTTAAATGAGTTTGGTTTGTATTTGTAGTCCTTGCGGAATAATGATAATGAAACACAAAGAATCTTTGTTTCCATAACATACCATACATACCTGAATGTGAATGTATGTTGTGTTTTTTAGTTTTGATCCCCTTTATCGTTGGTTTTACTGACTAGATATGTATTTTTCTTTTCTTAATCCTTGTGTCTATTTATCTCCTTATTATATATAGTCATATATATAGTCATCAACTTTAACGTTATGTATGCCTATGTCTGACAGTTATTTGTGTTTTGGATCAATTACATAAATATATATATAAAGGTTTTACTTCTCTGCTCCCTATAAACTTTCTTTTTTATTTAGAAGATTGACGCCATGTTTGTTTTTGTTCTTGTAAAGTGAACCTGCTGCGATCTTACAATAAAGTTTTGTTTTAAAAAAACTAAACGTTCAGAAGTCGCACCCACTGTACGTCATGAAAAGCCGCACGCATAATACGTCACCAAAATGTCTCCCCTGACAGCCGGGGCGAACATGTCGTAGCTGTCACCATGTTCATGCTGACCCAGCTTCGCTCACTCATTCCTCGCCGTCTGCTCTCTTCCTCGACCAGAACTTTGACCAGAATCTGCCGTCCCGTCTTCACCATGGAGTCCGCGGTGGTGAGGTGCCTCCCCGGGGAACCCAAACTCACCATCTCCTTCTGTTTGGACGGCAGCCACAAGAACCTGCTGCGGGACCAGGGCGAACCGCTGGCCAAATCCCTGGCCCGGATCTCCAAAACCATCACCAAGGGCCAATGGAGGGCGAAGAGGTCCAAGAAGAATAAGGCAGAGGCGCCGAGCGAACCCCTGGGGCCCGCGGTGGTGAAGCTTTTCTACGACGGGGCGGAGGTGTCCGACACGGCACCGAACTCTGAGGCGTGGCGGGAAGGAGCGGTTCTGCAGGTGGGAGACGTCCGGTACTCGGTCCAGAGGAACGCCCCGACCCTCACCACCGCGGAGCTGCCAGGGTCTCTGATGGCCGGGTTCCCCATCTGCCCGAACCTGCAGGTGGAGTTCGGGAAGCTTGAGGACTGTGAGTTCTCGTGGTTGAGGGAAGACTCTCCAAACAGCAGGTAAGCGTCCGGAACCAGCCGGACCAGGTTCTACTGGGTCTGGGCGGGATGATGTGTGGAAGACCTTCTTCAGCAGCTGATGAGAAAAGTTCTTTAAATCACGACAAAGAGAAAAGTTCTTTAAATCACGACAAAGAGAAAAGTTCTTTAAATCACGACAAAGAGAAAAGTTCTTTAAATCACGACAAAGAGAAAAGTTCTTTAAATCACGACAAAGAGAAAAGTTCTTTAAATCACGACAAAGAGAAAAGTTCTTTAAATCACGACAAAGAGAAAAGTTCTTTAAATCACGACAAAGTTTTGTAAAATAATGAGAAACTTTTTCAAAAAGATTTTCATTCAAAATAAACTTTGTGAAATAATGAGACGCTGTCTCAAAATAATGTCAGAAACCATCAAAATCATTAGAAACCGCCAGAAAATGATGAAAAACCTTCATATAAATAATAATAATAATAATAATACATTGTATTGATAACAAACTTTATTAATGGATCAGAATGATGTGAAACGTTCATTAAATTATGACACACTTAATTAAAAATAGAGAAAAACTTTCCCAAAGTGACGAACGTTTTCTAAAATAAAGAAGTTTTTATCATCTTAAAAATACATCTTATCTATTTTATTATTACTTATTTACTTACTTCTCTCTGGTTGGTTCTGTCTCAGCCCAGGAGCTGCTGGACCGGTGTCGGGTCAGGACGCGGTTTGGACCGAGGTCGGGCGTGGCCGAGTTCACGTCCCGGCCAATCGGGACATTGGCTACAGACTCAAACTACGATGCACGCCTAAAGACGGAGGACGCCGCGGCCTCACCAGGGAGCTGGTCTCGGCGAGGGCGGTGGGGGCGGGGCCAGGCACGTGCACGTTCGACAACCGTCACGCGTACACACTCAAAGAGGCGGAGTGGCCGACCGCGCGGCTGGTGTCGTACAACGTCCTGGCGGATGTCTACGCCCAGACGGAGCTGTCCAAGACGGTTCTGTACCCGTACTGCGCCCCCTACGCCCTGGAGCTGGACTACAGGCTGAACCTGATCAAGAAGGAGCTGGCGGGATACAACGCTGACATCATCTGTCTGCAGGAGGTCGACAAAGGTCAGCGGGTCAACGAGGTCATCCACTGACCGACCGAACAGTTCAGTGTGATGACCAACTGTTTCTGTTCAGGCCCGGTTCTTCTTCTTCTTCTGTTCAGGCCCGGTTCTTCTTCTTCTTCTGTTCAGGCCCGGTTCTTCTTCTTCTGTTCAGGCCGGTTCTTCTTCTTCTGTTCAGGCCCGGTTCTTCTTCTTCTGTTAGTGCGGTAGAAGAGTAAATGTAAATCCACTTAAAGGAACAGTTCACCTAAGAATGACCCTTCCCTGTTTGGGCCTTTACACTGCTGTCGTCATGTGACCAGACAGAAACATTTTATTAAAAACATTAGGGCTGAAAGATGAAGATTTTTCTTTTCTCAGAATGAGATGAAGATTTTTTAGCGTTCAGTTGAGATGGTCCTTGACTTTGTTTTAGACGTGAGACGTTTAAAATGTCTCAATGAGGTGAGGGGGCGCTAAAGGCTTCAATCCTGGCAGAGAGAGAGAGGAGAGAGAGAGAGAGAGAGAGAGAGAGAGAGAGAGAGAGAGAGAGAGAGAGAGAGAGAGAGAGAGAGAGAGAGAGAGAGAGAGAGAGAGAGAGAGAGAGAGAGGAGAGAGAGAGAGAGAGAGAGAGAGGAGAGAGAGAGAGAGAGAGAGAGAGAGAGAGAGAGAGAGAGAGAGAGAGAGAGAGAGAGAGAGAGAGAGAGAGAGAGAGAGAGAGAGAGAGAGAGAGAGAGAGATGAGAGAGAGAGAGAGAGAGAGAGAGAGAGAGAGAGAGGAGTAGCCTTGGCGAATCAACGGAGAAATAAAGTGGTAGAAAGAGAAAAGATGGAAATGAGGAGGAGGAGGAGGAGGAGGAGGAGCTTTGGAGCGTCACTAAGAATTAAATTCACCCTGAACTGAGTAAGATTGTCTTGTCCTTACTGTGTTTGATTCTGGACCATCATGTGTTCTGGTTCTGCAGGGGTGTTCACGGACACGCTGACTCCGGCTCTGGACGCCTTCGGTCTGGGACGGCGTTTTCCGGCTCAAAGAGAAGCAGCACGAAGGACTGGCCACGTTCTACCGCAGGTCAGCGCCGCCGACAAATGTC
Organism: Lophius americanus; assembly: GCA_037951165.1. NCBI lineage: Eukaryota > Metazoa > Chordata > Actinopteri > Lophiiformes > Lophiidae > Lophius > Lophius americanus. The sequence goes on from JBBDHG010000611.1 coordinate 79,095, forward strand.
CTCTGTGGGTTCTCCGGGTTCTGTCTGAGGCCGACCCGCTCACATTAAAATCCCCCCTCCATTGCGTCAGTGTCAGATTTTTATTCCCTTCCTGCCTTCATCGCGACTGACGTCTTCAGTCAGTCGTCACTCACGATTAATGGACATCTGTGGGCGGGGCCTAAAGCTCCAC
>JBBDHG010000612.1:0-35000 GCA_037951165.1 Lophius americanus
ATAGTTAGTCCTTCACTCAGTCCGAGAAACTTTTTTTTAATAAAAATACTGTGGATATAACTTGACATTTAATTTGAAATATACTCTGGGATTAGTTTAAGTCTGAAATTATGACTTTACCTTATAAAAAGGACCATTACTATTAAATTAAAGGACAAGAAATGTAAAAAATGTCTTGAAATGTACAAAAGAACTTTATTTGCATTGATTGATTGATTCATTATTGTATATTTAGCTGCGTTTCCAACGGAATATGACGTTTATGCAGATTAGATTTATTTAACATATAAATGTGTAAAAACGCCTGGAGGCGTTGACTTTTATCTCAGAATATTAACGATTTTCCTCAAAAAAGTTGTGGATTTTAAAGAAAAGGATCCTTATTAAGAATTAGAGCGGACAAGAAAGATAGTCTTCATCGCTCAGAAATAGAAAACAGCTTTACGTTCAACATTCCACCAAAGACTTACGAGATTGTTAAATTGTTTTTATTTTATTTAGCTTACTGCTAATTAAGATTAAAATTAAGATAAAATGGGAAAACATATATTATGTGTGTCTAATTTAAAAACTCTTGTTTGTACATTGAAGAGCTGTGAAATAAAAACATTTTTATATTTATTTAGACCATTATCACAGATTATAGGATTATATCTGTTATAATCTGTTATTATTACAGATTATAACAGATAATTGTTTTACAACTTCTATAAAAACATTAATGATATAATATGTTATATTTGTCTAAATTTAATATCCTTTACGCATACATTTGTTTTTTTTAATCAAAGAGCCCTGAAATCAAATGTTCTTAAACTTTAAAAGGTTTAATGAAAAATAAGTAATTTATTTAACTGAATACTTTATTTACAACTAAATTAGTTTTTGTTTTTTTTATGAGTAAATGATACATTTTTAAACAGTTATAACATATTTTCGTTAAAATTAACGTCTTTTTTTTGGCATCAGAGCTTTAAAACAAAATGTTTCTCCCTTTAATATACATTGTTCAACTAATTATAAAATAAAAAATCGACCATAAATAAATGTAACTACCAAATAATTTTAAAGCTAATTTATTATTTTATATAATATTATCATTCTTATTATTTACTTTTAACGACTCATTGTAGTTCCTCCTTTTAAATAGTTTCTTTTTAAGCCATCGAACTTTTCCAGTCGTAAAAACTCATCAATAAAAACGTGACAAATACGGCGATGACGTCACAGCCTACCTTCTTGGCCTTGTTGATGAGGGACCGGATCAGGTCTTTGACGTTGTGGGACTTGTCACGCTGGAAGTAGATCTGGGACTCGGACGGTCCGGACCTGGCCGGGGACTCCGGCCAGCCCAGCACCAGCATCGGCGGAACCTCGTCGGACATCATGGGGAAGTAGGTCCCGGACGTGAGCTCGGACACCGTGTCCACGTCCCCGTAGTCCCGTTCGCTGGAGGTCCCGGAGGTGCACGCCTTGGCCGCGTTCTGGGTGATGTACCGGATCTCCAGCGGGGACAGGAAGTTGACCTCCCGCTCCTCGGCCAGGACCTTTCGGTACTCCTTCTCCCCGTGCTCCAGGAGCGCGTCCGTGGCGAGACGCGCGGCCTCGTTGTGGCTGAGCTCCAGCGTGGAGACCTGGCGCCACGGGTTCTTCACCTCCTCCAGCCGGGAGGCAAGCTTCCCGAGCGGCTTCCTGGCCGACGGAGTCGGCCTCAGGCCCTCGGAGCTGCTGGTGTAGGACATGGTCCTGGATTAGACCTGATCCTGGATTAGACTAATCCCTGGAGTGGAGCATGTCTGCACCAGCAGGTGAAAAGAAATTCTTTAAAACTGATGCTTTTGGTCGTAAAAGTCCAAAATGGGTCCGGTGTCTGGCTGCAGGCTGCTCTAATGGTCCCAGCTTCTCTGGTTCCGCTTCAGCGCTCAGTTCGGAAGGAGTCCCGGGAGTGTTGACGGGGTCGAACCTCCTCCTTCTGTCTCTGCACCTGTGTGTGTGTGTGAGGCGTGTGTTCGTTCTCACCTGTTGCTTCCTGCCGCCTCATTGGTCTCCAACACAACAGGCTCCTCCCCTTTCATCCCAGCCCCTCCCCTTGCCGTCTCCCCGTCGTCAAGACAACCGGTTCACAACAGACAGGACCTTCAAAATAAAGTCCAGATTTAAGGTTTTTCATCCGAAATAATATATTCATCCCTGAGGAAAGTTAATTTAAATAGTAGTAAACACAGTAAACAAACAAGAGAATAGAAAACACACTTAAATAATTAATCCCTGCGTAGTTTAAATACTTACATGTCTTTCATTCAATCAAACAATTGCATCTTTAAAATCTATTCATTTATTCAAATTATATATAATCAACGTAAAGTCGACAAATTAAGAAAACAATTAAATTTAATCAATTAGAAAATGTGACATTTGTTTACAAATAAGTTTCTATGAAATTACATTGTTTTGAAGGGGAAGTTTATTTAAAACGCATCAAATTTATTAGAACTAATACATAAATATAATTTTTTGAATAATTCATGTCAGTGTCTAAAAATATTTGAGTTTAATATTTAATATTTTTGTATTTTATGTTTCATTCCGATACATTTTGATAAAAAAATTTTTTAAAAGAAAATAATTTACACATTAATTATTAATTTAATACACATTTGAGATTTAATTATGCATCACAAATACTTGATAATGCAATATCCAAGCGTAGTAATATGTTCTTACACGTGTAATTGTCATAACACAAGTTTAATAATACATATTTTTCTTGTATTTGTAACAAATATTTTTGGACTTCATTCTTAAATTAGACGTAGTTAATATTTAATCTTAAATACGTCGACATTTCTCTTTTATTACTTACTTGTGTTTTATTTTGTGTCATACGGGCATTAATGGTGTAATATCCTGTGCTTTTATTTTGAAATCGAATCTTCCTAACTTCTGTCTGTGGCTGTCAGACTTCATCAAATAAAACCAACCGAAAATAATCTGAACTTTTATTACATTTATTGACGATAATATGAATCAGAGGGGGAAGAATTATTATATTACTGTTATTATAATTACTCCCTCTTATCCCTGCTATGAATCAAACTTTATTGAATAATTGTAAAAAAAATAAAAATAAAAATATTTTACAGGAAAAGCTCCCCCTAGTGAGTAAAATCTGACATTTCCAGTAAAAACCTCCTTGAGTTTTTTATTTACCCTATCATATGGACTAAATATGAACATCTGAGAAATTAGGCTTTTGGAGATTATGCACCTCCTCGGTTTGGAAGTAGGCAGCGGACCTTTCATCCCAAAGTCATTCCAGTTCTTCCTCACACTAAAGTCTATGTGGGAATTAAATTTGAAAGTGATCAATGGAATAGTTTCTGAGTGATGGCGTTGACACAGAGAACCTGCATCAGTGACCCAATCTCCAGTTCACCAGCTGACCTTCCTTGGATTTATTTTGGTGGGTTCTAGCCTCTGCAGACCAGGAGCACCCAACGAGACCTACAGTTCTGGAGATGTTCTGATCCAGTTCTCCAGACATCACATTTGTTCCTTGTCAGAGTCTCTCAGTTATGAGTTATTACTATCATGGGAATCTCCAGGACGAGCTGGAGAGTGTTGCTGGAGAGAGGGACATCTAGATTTCTCTCTCTCTCTCTCTCTCTCTCTCTAACAGTCACGGGACTGAAGCGTCTTCTCAAACGAGCGAAGGATGGCGATGTCCGTCCCTCCTCGCTAACATCCGTGTGGCGCTCTGGTTAATATTTACCCAGGCGGGCGAGGTGACGCTGCCGGGTCCAAACATGTCTGTCGTGTTCCTGTTTGACATCGTCACTCTGCAGTTTCAGAAGGTAAACACTGCCGGCAGCTGACTGGAGAGCAAAGACTCGATCCGAAGACTTGGGTTCAGTTTACACGGAGTCGATCGTGAGACGTCCCACTGGACCGAAAGGTTCTGTGGAACCGAGCAGGACTGGAGCTGCAACTCAGATAACAGTGGACTGAACGTATAAGTGGTTCCGGAGACACGCTGTCGAGTTTGTCAGCGAGTCAAACTGGTGAGTCAAGTTCTTACTGCACTCGTCACACGTTCACGTAAAGGAAGATGGTCGACGTGTGACTGTGGGACGTCACATGTCAATCAAAGGCGGTTTACGCCCCTATGTTGATGACTACTTCCTGGAGAGATCAACAGGTCACCGACATGTCGGTGGTTTGGTCTCGGGTTTTGTGAAGTTCAAGTCTGAAGTCAAGACTAGATGATCCAGAGTCGTTCACAAAGGTTTAAGAAGTTCAGGTCAAGTCCCGAAAAAAAGACAAACAAGTCCAACTCAGACGTCGAGACAAAGCAGGTTAATCTTCAAGTCAAGTCAGTCGATCCCAAGTCAAGACTGAAGACTCCTAGTCAATACCAAAATCACTGAGTCATGTCCCCAGTCAAGATTGATAAGTCACAATAAAGTCCATCTTCAAATCAGTCAAGTCCCAAATCAAAAACTCCAGTCCAACAGTTCTAGTCAGATGTCTAGTCAAAACAGGTAAATCCAGGTTCTAGTCAGTCCATGACAAGTCAGTTCCAAAATCAAAAGTTTCCTTTCCTTCGTCTTGAATCCGAAGTGAAGAGTTAAAAATCCAAGTTCAGTCCCTATTCAGGCGAGTACAAAGTCAAGACTCACAAGTCAAGTCAAAGTCAGATTTATAAGTCCAAGACAATTAAAAGAACTCGAGCCCTGAATGAGGTCCTAATTCAAGACTCACAGTACAAGTCGGGCATCAAGACAAACCTTAAATCAAGAACTTGTTGGTGTCGCACTTTTAAAACAACCTATTTCTTCAATCCCATGCTCACTAAAATACTGTTTTACAGTTTCAAGTCCGTAAAAGAGTCAAACAAGTGTCTCCGGTGTCAGTGGTTGAGATCTCGAGTCAATCAAAGACTCTTTACTTGGTTGATGTGTTCATCCAGGAAAGATCAACAGGTCACCTACGAGTCAGGCAAGTCCACATTCAAGACATACAGGGCAAAGTCAAGTCACGAGTCAAAGTCTGAGTCAAGTCCCACCTAAACAATAATAAATCATCTCCATAAAACAAGACGGACAAATCCTGATTCAAGCTCCAAATAAATCCCGACTAGTCAGAACAGGTCCATCTCATAAGTCAAAACAGTCAAGTCAGACTTCAACAAGTTCCAAGTCCTCGAAACCCTGAGTCTTAAGAATGCAGAAATACGTTCTTAACCCTTCGAGTGTAGGTCTGTGATATTATGGGATGCAGCGTCGAGTGTCTGACGCGGCGTGTGCCTGGTTCATAGGTTAAACAGCGGAGTGACAGGAAGTCCAAACAGGTCGCTCTCAAGTCAAGACAGGCAACACCTGAGACGAATGTCGAGTCAAAACTGACAGGTGGAATTGTCAAGGGTGACAAGTCCAAGTCAAATCCCAAATTAAAGGTTGACAGGTCAAAACAAGTGGATCAAAATTCCCAAAAGGTACATGTCGATAAAGCGGTTACAGATTATGAATAATGAAAGTCAAAACAGGTGGATTTCAGGTCAAAACAGCCAAGTCCAAAGACAAGAACCTAAGTCAAACTTGACAAGTCCAAGTCAACTCACAGGTCAACAAGGGAAAAGCCCGAGTAAAGTCTCAAGTCAAGAGAACTAACTGAAGAAGTAACTGAGTCCTTGAGTAACTGGGTCCTTGAGTAACTGAGTCCTTGAGTAACTGCGTCCTTGAGTAACTGAGTCCTTGAGTAACTGAGTCCTTGAGTAACTGAGTCCTTAACTATGAGGGTCGAGTCTGAAATAAAATAAATAATAAGTCGTTATAGATTCTTCACTAAACGTAAAAACAGAAACGGTTTTATTTAAAAAGACTCTTTGACTTAAGAGTTTTTGGAATTCCCCCGGACGTGCCGAGTCCCAGACATGTTTGCCAGACGCCGTCTGCCCACACGTGGTTGAGGAGGCGTCGGCGTTTGCTGACTCAGGAGAAGAGGGATCCGTGTCAACTTTAGGACGACCTGCATCACATCACGAGTTCTCTGGACTTGTTATTACAGCGTAAAGATTATAAGAGGATCAAACGGTCGGTTCCAGGTTTGAATATTCTGTTGACGTCTTCAGTGCAAACACAGCGACCTGTCATGTGACTGTGGTGAGACTCGTGTGTCAATCAAAGATGGTTTACTTCCGTGTGTCCTCTTCCCGGAAAGATCCGACAGTCGGTTCCTGTTCTCTGAGAAAACCCGTTTCAAAACCGAAACAAAAACAAAATATAAATGAACTAGTGGTTCGGAGTTAACCTCAAATCAAGATATCAAGTCCGAGTCAAAGTCCCAAGGCAAGACTGACAAACCTCAGGCCAGGTTTCAAGTCAAAACTGTTGAATCCTGAGTCAAGACTAATAAATGATGAGTCAGGTCCCAAGTCAGAACAGTCCCTAGTCAGTTAACGGGTCAAATCAGTCTAGTCCTGAATTATGTCTTACATCAAGGCTGAGAGTCCCGGATCAGGTCCTAAATCAGGATAGAAAAATCCTGAGTCAAGTACCCGTTCAAAACAGGTAAATCCTAAGGCAAGTCGCAAATCAAGACTGACAAGTCAGGTCTCAAGTCCAACTTGACATGTCCCGAGTCAATACCAAAATCAACCACAACTGAAGACTGACAAATCCATCAAGTCCGAGGTCAAAACAGGCAAGACCAGAGTCAAGTCCCAAGTACAGTCTGACTAAAAAGGTCCAAAGGTGACACTTACAAGTCCCAAGTCAGTCTCGGTGTCAATAACGAACACAACGAGTCTTATCCCAAGCAAAAATGTACATGTTCTGAGACAGGTACCAAATCCAAAAACAAGACTGACAAGTCCAAGTCCAAGTCAGGTCCAGAGCAGGACAGTTTTTAATCAAGTCACCAAAGTTTCAAAACCACTAGAAAAGTCTGACATGTGGCAAAGCAGCAAGTCAAGACAGGGCAGAGGTCAAGTCCCAAGTCCTCACTCAGCGGTCCATCCATCTATACGTGACTGTTGTGGGCGCTGGAGACCAGCTTTCATCATGAAGTCCTGGTCCCCAACCCATAAATCCTCTGTTGGTGCCTACGTGAACTTATTTGGGGATTTCAACGAGGAAGTAAAGCCATGTGTGTCTCTCCTTTAAATAACATGTTTTTTTAAGCGTTGGGCTTGGAGGACGGTGGAAGGCAGGTCATGTGATTCACCTCAGAGGAGGAACCCGCCTCAATGTTGGACGACAAGAAGTCCTTAAACCTGCCGAAGGCCTGTCCCTTTTGTATATCCACACACACACATACATATATACATACACACACACACACACACACACACATACATACATATATATACATATACATACACACACACACATACACACATACACACACACACACATACATACATATATACATATATATATATATACATACATATATACATACACATACACACACACACACATATATATACATATATATATATATATATCTATGTTTTCGGTGTCTCTGGGGGGGAATCCCCTCTGAACCCGTCAGACGGTATCGTTTGACTATTTCGTTATAAATGTAAACAGAAGTGTGTCACAGTGTTTTTCATTCACACAACTGTGACTCAGCGGTTCTGGGGAAAACATTACAAACCTGGAAGTTGTTTCCTATGTGACTGATACTAACTTGACAGGCGAGGTTTGGAATTACCCTCCGGGGTGACGACGCTGACTCACCTGTGAAATGTGGCAATGAGTATTTTCACACCTGTAGACAGGAAGCCGTGCCTCATGAAGTCGTTGAACTTTGGAGTGACAATTATCGCCGCCAAAAGCAAGTAGCCGCTCTCCAAAACTCTGGTTTGAGGTTTAGTCTTTCCGTACAACGGTATTCCTGGGCCTGAAAACGCGATCTTTAGAAACCGTTTCCCCGTCTGTCTCCGTGGAAACGGTCGGAGAAGAACTCGGACCATCTTTGTTTTTGTGCTGCAAACTCTGAAGAGTTTAAAAAAGGTTCCTCCAGCTAACTGCAGGGTCGCGGCGCCGCTACTGCGATCAGAGATCGTCGACACCAGTCCGCCGTTCTTCTTCTGTGGTGTTTGTGTTGAAAAGTTACGTCGGAAAACAAAGGACAGCGTTTTCAATTCTGTCATTCTTTTTTGTGAGAAGGTTTATGGAAAAACTTCTAACCCAAAATGTGATTCAGTTTTTGTGACGTTAAAAACGGCCTACGTGTTTCGCAGGATTTAAAATAAAATAGAAAAATAAGCCGTTTTGGAGTCGCGACGTCACAACGTGGTTATTCCTGCCTTTGTTCCTTTGATGTTTCTTCGGCTAAGGACTTGAGGCTCAGTGTCTAGAATTCCTTTGATTACCTTTGGGTTGGAGCTGAGGACCCAGTGTGCTGAACAGAGACACTGAAGTGGAAAGCGTAGGGGACGAGCGGCAACAGAGGACCTGAGAGATACTCAGAGATTTTGTCGGAGTTGTCGGTAGATTTAGAGGCTGGCAGTAACTCAGACTCTAACTGAGCCAATCACAACCGGTACCAAGGTCCAACCCCGGCTTGAATAAGCAAAGGAACAATATTTGTAAAGTGCATTATAAATTAAATGTATTATTATTATTTAGTTTTTTTCTTTCTTTTTAAAAACAAAAGAATAAAGGAAACTCTATTGAAAATACATTTTTTGTCCTATAATCCATTTTGGATGAAAGTATAGATTCTTAAAATCAGCTCAATCAAAAGTCTAAAATACTCATTTTAATTAAACCAATTTTAAATAAATTACTTCTCATTACCTGTAATCAGTAGAACTTAGGTGGAGCGGCTGTAGCTCAGCGGGTGGAGTAGCCGCCGGTTAAAGCCCAGCGGTCCGTACCCGTCTGTCGTCAGGTTCTAAAGCGAGACCCTAAAGCCCCATACATGGACCCGGGTTCCTCAGAGGCTCCGCCCACTGCTCCTCAGGGATGAGTCAGGACCCTGTGAGAACAAAAATGAGATGAACGAAAGTACTTTATTACTACATTTGAGTATTTCTGTGTATTTGTGAGGTCCGTTACGATGTCTCTGTGGTTAAAAGGTCCGATGCTGGTTTTGAGGTTTAGTAGAATTTTCGTACCTCATTGGTGGATTATTGAAGACGACATGATTATAACTGAAGAATGTTTTCTCGCCTGCAGTCAGGTTGTTTCTACAGCGCAGTCACAGGCGGCATAAGTAGTCGTTCTGTCAACGGCGGTTTGGTTCGCTCCAGCCGTCAGCCATCAGGCCGCGTCAAACCTTTGTGTAACTCCATTACTGCGGCGTTTGGCATCGGACCAGAAGAACCGCAATGTTCTCTAGAGCGTTCTCGCTCGCCCTGACGGGAGCTTCTGTTCTGATGGAACCTCCTTCCAGCCTCTTAGCTGTCAGCAGGAGTCACAGTCAGGGTTAGGTGAAAGGTCAGGGCTAGAGGGCTACGGGTGGGAGGGTAGGGAGGGGTTAGGAGATAGGGGTTAAGGTTGTGTCAGGGTTTAGGGTTGGAGAAGGGGGTTAGTTTTAGGAGTTAGGGGTGGGGGGTGAAGGGGTTGTGGTTACTGCAGCGTTTTCATCTTTGTGACTCATGGAAGCTGCTTCAGTCACGTGTTGATGCCGACATGCAGCGACCGTGTGAACCAACCACCTGGTGGAGAGTTTACCTGCTGTAAGGCGGAGCAACGCCGCACGTCTGTCAACAAAACTATTTCCAGCGTGACAAATGTCCACGACGTCTCTGCTGGAGAAAAACCTCAGGAGCGTCTGACACAGTAGAATGTCAGAGTTAGTTCGGTGTAAACAAACCGTAAGATGCACAGCTTAAGTCTCCAGTCAAAAGTTCTGACATGTTTATTCTGAGGAGATATGGATCGACCCGTTCTAGGATCAAACCTGTCCGGACCAACGGACTGACCTTCAGCCTCTTTTACTGGCTGGCGCCGCTTCATCTCCGTTTGTTCTCTAGAACCACTGAAAGGTTTCTGAGAGAAGGAACTTCATTCCTGCGCCGTGAGGAGCTGCAGTTTAAAGCTAAATATAGCCTGTTAACCGGCTCTGTGATGATGTCACTGCGGGTTCTGACCCCTATTCTATCAGAACCAGCATGAACTTTTTCAGCAGTTGGTGCTACAGAGGCTCTGCTGGCCGGCCCATGACCCAATCTCCAGTTCACCAGCTGACCTTCCTTAGATCGTTTTGGTGGGTTCTAACCACTGCAGACCGGGATCACCCAGTTCTGGAGAAGTTCTGAAGACGTTAACCAGAACAATCATGATTATTCTGACGTCACCCGTCAGTGGTTATAATGTTATGGCTGAAACATCCAATCTATTTGAATGACTCTGAATCTCAGCTGCATGTTAAGTTTCAGTGTCATGTTTCCGACCCGTGGTTCGGTACCGTTAGCCAACACATTACGACCGGCTCCAAACACAGACCCTCAGAAGTGGATCAGGATTTCACCGAGTGGACGATTAACTGGAGTTATCCGTTTTGATTGGCTCAGAACTTCTCGCAATATTGGCTAACGGCTAAAAAAAATAACAACTCAAAAGAAGAGGTGCGATCTAGAACCTTTAACTGGATCCACTTCAGCCGGACAGAATTTCATCAAAATCTAGGAACAGCTTTTTTTGAAATATCTTGGAAACAAGCCAAAAAAAAAAACATGGCCTCCAATTTCATGTGGAGCTGAAAAAGAACTTTATCTCATAGCGCTGAGGTACGTTCTGGATCGGCCCCAAAAGTTGGTTGGGTTCGTGTCCGACCCGTGACCCGTGACCCACCTCTCCAGACGTTTGATCCGACAGTTTCCCTTCATGCCGATGAACAAACTACGTAAAAACGGGACTTCTTCCTCCCGGGTGATAAAATGGTTTTTGTTAAACGTTAATGTGGTTTTGGACCTGGACCATAAACCACCTTCTGTTTCTCCTGCAGACCAGCGACGTGAGGCGGCGACACCCACTTCTGGGACGCCACCAAATACCTTAAATGCCAACTGCTAATCCGCAAGCTATACTATTGAGACGTAATCCACACGCTGTCACCTCCCTCCTCCTCCTCCTCAGCCTCGTGTTGATCGTCTGAAGTGAAGCCCGTCTGAGGTTACGCAACTTTAAAAAGGATCCTGGAACGCCGTGGTGAAATAACCTGTTGACACACGCCTGCTACCCGCTCCAGAAGTCCTCGCACTGTTTTTCCCTCCACGCGGCGTTCCTGCTGCGTCAGCACCTTCCTTCCTGTCGGCACAGAAGGAGCAGCGGCGCGAAAACCAGCCGGAGATGTTGATCCTTTTCCTTTTTGTAAAACGAGGAGTAATATATAAACTATTGGATAGGACATACCGACGGATCTCCTTGAATCTCATTGGGGTGGGGGGGTTCAGGGTTGGATCTCTCTCTCAACAGGTCAAGGCAGAGGGTCACCTCCATAGAGCTGGGGTCTGCTGGAGGTTTCTGCCTGTTAGAGGGCAGTTTTGGGGCATCTTGCTGTCCTCCCACTTCTGGAAGTATTGTTGGGTCACTTCAGACTAAAGTGACTCCTGCGATTTGGAGTTAAACAAATAATTCTGACTTAAAAATAACAGTTTTGGGTGAACTGCTCCTTTAAACGGTTGATGAATCTCTAGACGAGACAGGCGTCCGTACGTAGAGCAGGTGAGAGAGGGCGAGTGTCACAGACTGTCAGTGGAGTAACATGGGATCAGGTTAAACCAGTGTGTGTGTGTGTGTGTGTGTGTGTGTGTGTGTGTGTGTGTGTGTGAGAGAAAGTCCACAATCTGTGAACAATAACAACAACAAAGCCGTCATGAAGTGAGGAGTCGGTTTCATTAGGGACATGAAGGCGGTCCCACCGGCCTGGACTGAGTGTGAATGTGAGACGGACCGCCAGCTGGAGGTTCTGATTTCTGACCCGTCTGCGGAGACAAACTCTACTTCTGAGGGGAGATCACGGACCCCCTTTCAAACAAGTGGACCCCACAGCAGCTGGTGGTGGGAGTCCACGGATGGTCAGACCCAAGGGAAGAAGAAGAACAAACAAAACGCCTCGTCAATGTGCAGCGATCAATGATCAAAGTAATCAGCTGCGTCAGAGGTCAAAGGTCAGAGGTCAGCAGGATTTCCCGAGCCGATCAGAAAGTCGTTGAAAACGTCGAGGACTGAGTCACTTCTGCTTGAATTAAAGGTTTTAATAATGATTCAATGGAACAGATAAAGGCAGTAAGTAGGACAGAGACGAGAGTCAGGGTCAGCCGTCTGAGTTCTGGAGCCCTGAGGCGCCGACCCGTCCGCTCACTGCCGGTGTCTGGTTACGGTGACCTCTGACTGGAGGTTCAGGTAGAGAGTCCGCAGGTATGAAACGCCTCACACGCTGTTTACAGAGGAAACTGACACAGTTCCTGAACGTGACGGCGGCTTCGGTACAAAAGATGGCAAAACGATCAAGGCAGCTCGTTTCTGTCTTGTTAGCATGTTGCTAGCAAACAACTTCTTGCTGCTGCAGGGATTTCAAACAAACTTTATTGACAGTTCTCAGTGGCCAGAACCGCTTTATCCCCGTTGGACAGTTTATTCCTACAGCAGGAGTTGAATCTAAACAACTGATCTACAATCGATCAGCGTGTCTCCAGCGTTAGCATCGCTATAGCTACATGTTTGCACAAAGACTCGGCTTCACGCCAACTCCACCCAACAGATCGTCCTCCTGAAATCCAGCTGCCTCGCAACGTGGGTCATGTGACCCTTTAGGTATTAAAGAGTGGTCAGAAGACAGCCCACCTCGCCAATGTTCCGTTAGCCCACCTTGTCTGAGCCGGTTTATCTGATGGGTGTATTTGGAGCGGGTAGTGACCAGCAATCACAACGATCAGCGGCTGATATTGATATTGGTTTTCATCGTGCGGAGGAGACACGCCTCCAGGAAGTCAGAGGAGGAAATATTCTTACTGACAGCGGTTTTATGATGCGGCAGTGAGGAAGATTACAGGAATGCTTTGGATCAACGCCCACAGACTTCATTCATATTGCAGCTGCAATACGGTCTTAATATTAGCCTCTTCTCTCAGAAGAGGAAGAGAATTCAAGTATTTCATAGAACTTTTCCTGTACGAGGTTGCAGGTCTCTCTCTCTCTCTCTCTCTCACCCTCTCTCTCTCTCTCTCTCTCTCTCTCTCTCTCTCACCGTCTCTCTCTCTCTCTCTTTCACCGTCTCTCTCTCTCTCTCTCTCACTCTCTCTCCCTCACTCTCTCTCTCACCGTCTCTCTCTCTCTCCCTCACTCTCTCTCTCACCGTCTCTCTCTCTCCCTCACTCTCTCTCTCACCCTCACTCTCTCTCTCACCCTCACTCTCTCTCTCACCCTCACTCTCACCCTCTCACTCTCTCTCTCTCTCTCTCTCTCACCCTCTCTCTCTCTCTCTCTCTCTCTCTCTCTCTCTCTCACCGTCTCTCTCTCTCTCTCTTTCACCGTCTCTCTCTCTCTCTCTCTCTCTCCCTCACTCTCTCTCTCACCGTCTCTCTCTCTCTCCCTCACTCTCTCTCTCACCGTCTCTCTCTCTCCCTCACTCTCTCTCTCACCCTCACTCTCTCTCTCACCCTCACTCTCTCTCTCACCCTCACTCTCACCCTCTCACTCTCTCTCTCTCTCACTCTCTCTCTCTCTCACCGTCTCTCTCTCTCTCACCGTCTCTCTCTCTCTCTCTCACCGTCTCTCTCTCTCACCGTCTCTCTCTCTCTCTCTCTCTCACCGTCTCTCTCTCTCACTGTCTCTCTCTCTCTCTCACCGTCTCTCTCTCTCTCTCTCTCACCGTCTCTCTCTCTCACCCTCACTCTCACCCTCTCTCTCACTCTCACCCTCTCTCTCACTCTCTCTCTCACTCTCACCCTCTCTCTCACCCTCACTCTCTCACTGTCTCACTGTCTCACTCTCTCTCTCCACCCACAGCGCCGGCTGACCAGCATTAATGAAGGGATGCGGCTCAGGGCGGGAGGGTCGTCAAAGGACTGTTTGTTCTCTCTGACAGATGAAGAAGGTTGAAATTAAAATAAAGCCTGCAAAGATCTCTTGTTGTTGACATTTGGACCTTTGGACCCATCCTACACAGCAGAGCCTCGTCACAGAACCCCAGAGACCTCGCCAGCATAAAGGAAGACACATGACAGAAACAATCAGACATTCAACCCACAGACCTTCACGAATGGCTGCTGAGGGAGGAAACGGCTTCAGCAGTGAGGAGACAGAAGGATGGACCACCAGAACCACAGGACAGGAGCATCCTTCCAGAACCAGAACCACACATCAAGCACAGATGACTGATTCGACACAGTCCTGTAGTCTAAACTGGAGATCAGCCATAGCTTTGAAACCACCAGCCTGATATTTGCCCCTTTCACACATGATTCAAGGAAGAGTTCTGGGCCAGATGAGATACGTGGTCCCTCCAGAGGGTTCTGGATCTCCTCCCAGTTGAACGACCCCGGATGACCTCCAAGTAGAGAGACCCTGATCAAATGCTTGAACCATCCATCCATTTATTTCCACTTATCCGTGGTCGGGTCGCGATGGCAGCAGCAAACTCTCCAGCTCATCCCGGTGGAACCAGAGGCGTAGTCCAGATAAGATGCCGTCCCTCCAGAGAGTTCTGGGTCTTCCTCTGAGTCTCCACCCAGTTAGATGTGCCAGAAGAACCTCCAGAGGGAGGCCGTGATCAGATGGTGAACCACCTCACCTGGTTCCTCTGAACATGAAGGAGCAGCAGCTCCACACTGGGCTCTTCACCTCACCTCTGAGGCTGAGCCCAGCCCCCCCTACGAAGAAAACTCCTTCCAGCCGCCGGTATACTGGCCCTCATTCTTCGGGTTTCTACCCAGAACTCAGTTTTGTTTTTCCAGATCTGACGCGTCATTCTTCCTGGTCCAGGTTTCTGTCCCGGTCCATTAGGACTTCAAACGTCACCATTGCATAAACACAATATATTCACCACACATTACCTCGTGTAGTAACCATTCTTTTAGAATATATGTCAGGGAATCAGTTTGAACTTGTTTATCATTTGTAGAATGACGAGTTTTCTAGTCGTTTCTATAATATTTCTTCAAAATACGCCTCAAAGTCCCGATCACATGTTCCGGCCCGCCTTTCAGAAAAGAACGGCATGGATCACATGACCTTCTCCTACTCTTCTTGACAGGTAACCGTCGCGTACCGTAACAGGTCACGTGTTTCCGGTTCCTGTCTTGGCTCCAGCGGCCCGCGAAGCTGATCGGACGTGTCGGATCGTTGAAGAGAATTTGAGCGTTGATGAAGATGAACCTCCCGGTTCTGACAGGAGGCATTCCTGAGAACGATTGAACGCTCCAGGAACCATCATTCAAACGCCTCTGAGGTTTTTCCCCTCCCAACTTATTTACGACAGACAAACTATTATTCACCAGCTGCTGGCAGGAACTCAAACAACCAGGTGTTACCAGAGGTTCTACAACCTTCACGGACTCAAGTCCATCAACGTGCTTCTAACTACTTATTGTTCTTTTCACTACATACTGTTAGATTAGTTTAAGGTTGTATTATGCAGCTCCCTCTAGTGGACACAGGTGGTACTTCATAGGTGAAATTCAATGTTTTTCCGTTTTGGGTCCACTGTCTATCCAACTGGTCCAAACGGACAGTCCTGCAGGTCCCACGGAAAGAAGGGTTATGGTCACAGTTGAAAAGCTCAGAACCAACTGGAGCAGATCCTGAACTTTTGTGATGCGGTTCCGAGCAGCGATGAAACCAAACTGGGACTTTTGGAGTCTGTGGATCAGCACCATGTCTGGAGGGGAAAGAATGAAGCTGATGCTGAGAAGAACATCCTATCCACAGTGAAGCACGGCGGTGGATCAGCGAGACTTTGGGGCTTCTTTGCTTCCTCGAGGCTTGGTTCCAGAAGAGATGCTGAGCGCACGGAACCACATGAATACCAGAATTAAAGTGAAGGTGTCGGTTGAAGACCCTCGGCATTGCTAACGAGGAATGGGCTGAGCTTCCTCATACAGAGGGGGTTCTGGTTCAGCTCATAAAGCATCCCTATAAAGTTCTGGAGATGTTCTCCTTTAAGGCTGGAGTCACCAGCCGGTTGACACTAAATATCTTCCTTTCAACTCAGCCGACACCAGAACCATGAACAGAACTCGGCTGATATCATCCTACTGGCCGGGGGTCCAGGATGTGGGGTCTGATCTGTGAGGATTATTTTACGGTTGTAATGGTGAGAATTCTTGGCAAAGATTTTGGTGCCATCACCGTCAACAAACGTACAACCAGTCCGACACTCAAGCCCCCAATCCCCTGCGTTGTACCAGCGATCCCACTGATTGAACTCCTCACATTAAGCTTCATTGTCCAGGTTCATAAATTGGACTTCCCATCAGCTTTGAGGGGAGTGAATGTGTCGTTTTTCAATTTTAGGTGAACTGGTCCTTTAATGACGCTGGAGTGACATGTGACGACGAACAAGTGGAGGAAGAAGAAGAAGAAAGACGTTACTGAGTCTGAAAACAAAGAATCTCCTCTGAGGGTGACTCAGACTTCCTGTTTGTGGTGATTCGCCATCAGCTGAGACGAGACGTTGTCGTCCAGAGACACGGGCGAGGACCACCGCAGTTTTTCCACGGGAGCTCAGAGAAACAAAGAGACGGAGCAAAAACATTTCTACAGCGTCAAACATCGACATCAGCTGATCGGTCTTTTCAAGAACCGCGTTACATAAGAGCTCATGATGTCACAGCGCCGAAGAAAAGACTGTAGAAGGTCAAAGTTCCCTCCAACCCAAACCCACTGATGTGAAACTGCCAAACGACCGGTCCAACATAATTACAATTCTGGTCCGAAACTGATGCAAACCTGGTGCTAGTCCATTAAAACTGTTTAATTCTAATCCACTACGGGTGTCTTTCTTGTCTGGACCTTCCAGTAGAACTCAGATCAACTACCTGTGAATAACATGAAGCGTTTCCGTGTTTGGAGGTTCAGATGTGAAAACCATCTCCTCGGTCCAAACGGACTCCTTCTGTATCAGCAGCGTCCGGTTGCTGCTTTAAGTGGAGTGTGGCGCCCTCTGCAGGATCCATCGTGCATCACATGCAGTTGCAGCTAAATTGTTTGTTTTGTTTATGTTTCATTGTTGTTGTAGAATATTTATCCGCCGTTTACATGAACAGAATCAAACAGTTTGAAATCTCCACTACAACAATCTAACCTCTCCTGTCGAGTCTGAGGGATTCCAGCCTGAGCGAAGAGCCTCTCTAAGGGTTTTGTAGAACCTTCAGCTGCCCTGACCTGCCGACCCGAAGCAGAAGACTCCAGGTTCGGTCAGAACCCCCGAGGCCATGACCCTTCCATAACGCCACAGAACTTTCAGGGCTGTAAAAACAAAGGCGGGATGATAACCGGGACGGCGGCGTTCCTGTAATCGGCATCAAAGAAAACACAGCAGCAGTTTTTAAACATACAGAGAACATTTTATTTAATTCACTTTTTAAAAACAGATGGTTTCAGCAGGTTTCCTGTTCGGTTCTGAGAGCGTCACAAGAAAGAAACGTGGAGGAGCCGCCATGATGGAGGTCAACGCGCGCTGAAGTCCGGAGGCACTACTTCGACGTCATCCGACCGTCGACTCTCTAAAGTGAAGAGCTTGAAGAGGAAGACGAGGGTGAACATGATGATGAACACAGCGTGGCGTCGATGGAGGAAGGGCTGGATACATATAAATACAGTGCTTGATCTCTTGGAGCCGTGAAGGCTCTCAGAACAGACGGGACATCAGTGCGGGAGGCGACGCGTGGCACTTCCTGCTCGCACCGCCAGAAAGTGAAGAAGAGGAGCGGAGGAGGAAGCTACAGACGTCACGTTAAATCTAAAGTCCCCCCTCAGAGAGACGGAGGAGATGCCGGAGGGAATGATCCCTGATCGGAGAAAGGAGACAGGAAGGAGGACATGTCCGTCTCACAGTCCGGTGTCGTTGTAGGTGGGCGTGGCCACCTTCAGGATGCTCTGTGCGTTCTCCTCCATCAGAGGACGCCACTTCACCTCCCCGGTCAGCAGCAGGTCCTCCCCGTTCAGAGAGTCGATGTACTGCATCTGTAGAGGAGACCACGCCCACTTTTAGTTAGTTATGACCAGCAGAGGTGAAGCAGGTCCAGCACAGGAGGTCAAAGGTCACATTAATGAATGTCAAAGGTAAAATTATCGGATTGTGACTTAAGTATCCTGAATTACAGTCAAATAGTCCAGTGTGACTGTGTGTGTGTGTGTGTGTGTGTGTGTGTGTGAGAGTGACTGTGTGTGTGACTGTGTGTGTGTGTGTGTGTGTGAGTGACTGTGTGTGAGAGAGTTTGTGTGTGACTGTGTGTATGTGTGTGTGTGTGTGTATGTGTGTGTGTGTGTGTGAGTGACTGTGTGTGAGAGAGTTTGTGAGTGACTGTGTGTGAGAGAGTTTGTGTGTGACTGTGTGTATGTGTGTATGTGTGTGTGTGTGTGACTGTGTGTGTGAGTGACTGTGTGTGAGAGAGTTTGTGTGTGACTGTGTGTGTGTGTGTGTGTGTGAGTGACTGTGTGTGAGAGATTTTGTGTGTGACTGTGTGTGTGTTTGTGAGTGACTGTGTGTATGTGTGTATGTGTGTGTGTGTGTGACTGTGTGTGTGAGTGACTGTGTGTGAGAGAGTTTGTGTGTGACTGTGTGTATGTGTGTGTGTGTGTGAGTGACTGTGTGTATGTGTGTGTGTGAGCCGAGTGAGTGGGACACACACTCACCTGTTTGCGGACGTACTCCACCAGGAGCTCCAGCTGACCCGGATCTTCACACTCCCGATTGAACAGGTTCCTCCAGATTGCTGCTGCCAGAACGCAGTCATCAGACAGGATTCCCTACAAACACACGGTTGTTGACGGTGACTTTCTGATCCGATTGTTAATCTGAACTCGTCACACGTGAAGAGAATGACGTCACCTTCTCACTAATCTCACATGACACACTTAAAGTAGGGGGTAGACATGGGAGGACATGAAAGTAGGTGGTAGACATGAAAGGGGACATGAAACTATGGGTTAGACATGGGAGGACATGAAAGTAGGGGGTAGACATGGGAGGACATGAAAGTAGTGGGTATCCGAGATATGGGACATAAAAGCATGGGGTAGACATGATAATAGACATGAAAGTAGGAGTAAACATGAAAGTAGGGGGTAGACATGAGAGAGGACACGTCCACCATGCTGTCCATAATCTGAGTGTCTCACCTCATCATATCCAAATAACGCTGCATAGAAGGTCTCTGTCATCACCTTCATCCCTTCCTTCCTGTGCATCGCATCAACCTAAACCAAAGAACACAATTATTATTATTACGGTTAAAATCATCCAACGCACTGTCCCGCCAGCAAACAGGACCAGCACCACTTTCACTCCACTGTGTGTGTGTGTGTGTGTGTGTGTGTGACATGTAAGTGTGTGTGTGTAACATGTAAGTGTGTGTGAGACATGTGTGTGACATGTAAGTGTGTGTGTGCGTGTAACATGTAAGTGTGTGTGTGTGTGACATGTAAGTGTGTGTGTGTGCGTGTAACATGTAAGTGTGTGTGAGACGTGTGTGTGTGACATGTAAGTATGTGTGTGTGCGTGTAACATGTAAGTGTGTGTGAGACATGTAAGTGTGTGTGTGTGTAACATGTAAGTGTGTGTGAGACATGTAAGTGTGTGTGTGTGTGACATGTAAGTGTGTGTGTGTGTGACATGTAAGTGTGTGTGTGTGTGACATGTAAGTGTGTGTGTGTGCGTGTAACATGTAAGTGTGTGTGAGACATGTGTGTGACATGTAAGTGTGTGTGTGCGTGTAACATGTAAGTGTGTGTGTGTGTGACATGTAAGTGTGTGTGTGTGCGTGTAACATGTAAGTGTGTGTGTGTGCGTGTAACATGTAAGTGTGTGTGTGACATGTAAGTATGTGTGTGTGGGTGTAACATGTAAGTGTGTGTGAGACATGTAAGTGTGTGTGTGTGTAACATGTAAGTGTGTGTGAGACATGTAAGTGTGTGTGTGTGTAACATGTAAGTGTGTGTGAGACATGTAAGTGTGTGTGTGTGTAACATGTAAGTGTGTGTGAGACATGTAAGTGTGTGTGTGTGTGACATGTAAGTGTGTGTGTGTGTGACATGTAAGTGTGTGTGTGTGTGACATGTAAGTGTGTGTGTGTGTGACATGTAAGTGTGTGTGTGTGTGACATGTAAGTGTGTGTGTGATGAGGAGCTGAATCCTGATCTCTGTGATGAAGAGAATGACTAAATAATTGGTTGGAATACTCCTTGTATAAATTTCCTTTGAAGTTTCCGTCCCTCCACATCCTCCTTCATTGTTATTAATGATAATCGGATTCTGAAGACGATCATCGGTCGACTCGTGTTCCGATGATGTTCCAGATAGAAATGTGATTTTTCTTTTTGTTAGTTCTTCTCATGTGCCGGCACACCGGAGTACATGCTGGTGTGTTTTCACACACAGCTGTGAAAACACACACACACACACACACACACACACACTCTCTCTCTAATTCCTCATCGCTGACCTCCTTCTGTCACCGGACCAAAAAGCGACGACCTCATTCGTGTAAAGCCTTCAGAGCGCTGGCTCCACTTCAACCGTCCTGCTGGTTCATCATCACTGAAACACACACTTCATGTCTCTGGTGCCCAAAAAAACACCAGCTTCTTAAAAACGATAGAATAAAAGTCTGTAGAATTCAGCCTCATCTCTTTGAACAAAGACATTTTAAACTCATAACTGTTTTTATGGGTGTAAAACCACCTGAAACAAAGACTTGAGTTCATGTTTTATCTCCAGAGGAGGCGGGGCTTCTTCCATGGAGGCCAGCATGTGGCGCTGCCATGTTTGTACAGTAGTCCTGATTGGACAAACTTAAACTAACTCCAGAGAGGAGGTTTAACTTATCCCTAGAACAGAGTAACTGTGTAGAACCAACGGTTTTCACTCTCCCAACCATGAGCTGTGGAAAGCATAAAGCAGCTAGCTGCTAGAGGAGCGCCGATGGATCAACCAGCCTCCCTTAACCTCGTCCGTGACTGTTTCACTCATGCGCCGTTCAGCAAGCGTGAGCCACCACGGCGCCAAACATCTCACAATCAAACCAGAAAACTCGCCATCTATAGCACCAATAAGGAGAAAAGACCCCCAAAACATTCATCACAACGAACAACAACAAATGTAATCACCGTGAAGAACAAAGCAAGTTTCAAGAAGGAAGAGCGGCCAAAGCTAGCGATAGCGCTGAAGCAGCCATGAACAAAGCCAACGTGGAACACATGATGGACTGAACCAGGCGTACAGAGTTTTGTATTGTACATAAATTTGCTAAAAAAAAAAGTAAGGTGGAGAGGATGGAGGGGACATTAGTTTCAAGTGGGCAACTGGGAGCTCCGCCTTCCAGTGACCTGCAAGGAAAGCCGGCGACAGGGAAAACTAAACACAAATCCTTCCCTGCTAAAGCGCGGCGCTGTCACGTCTCGCAGATGGCGTGGATGAAAAGCTTCATAGGCAGCTAGCCTGCTAATGTTGCTTCAAGCTTCAAGGGATGGACACCAAGTTTCGGACACGTGACGCAGACACGTTTGCCGAACGATGGAGGTGGTTTTCGGCCGATGATGTCATCAATGGAGTGACTGATGAGGGCGAGTAGAGGAAGATCTGGGCGACCACAGCCGGGTCTCCTCTGCGGGGATCTGGCTTCATTTTCTGTCTCGTAGCTGTTGGTTCAATTATACTGACGTAAAAATGTGAACCAAAAGAAACGGATCCCACGTCCAATGGATCCCGCCATGGTGGGGTCAACCTCAAAGCCCCGTTACATCAGAAGTGGAAACGGTTCTAAACTAATGATTATTTATGGGACAGAAGGACGTGAGGTTGTCGCCCGGTGGGGGGATATTTATGGGCTGTTGTGGCCGCTAACAGGACTCTGTGATCCGGATCAATACGTCACCTAGAAACACGGGCGACGGTTCAAACGGTTGGTTCTGCAGCCGATAGACGGAAAATCTGCAAATACTATTACAATTAATTAATAAGTGAAGTCGTTTTTCAAAATGGGTTGGCGGCCGAACGCGGCGCGACTAGCGGTGACCACGAATTAAGTTGGTTCTGCGGTGATTCACGGCCAAATGGTGCCAAATTACAGAAGCCGCCAGCGCGTCTGGGTGGGAGATTGATGTGGAATTCGTAGAGACTCGGTGGAAAGACTCTGTGATAGAAACAAAGCTGACGGAGACACATCTGAAGGTTCACTCTGGTGCTGGAGGCGCCAAACAGCGGCAGGAAGACTTCACATAAACAAAAAGAATGAGTTGCTGCCTCAAGGGAAAGCGGCGGTCCGGTGCGGCTTCAGCAGTTCTGATGGTGCTGTATGGGTCCGTTGTGGTGCGGAGAGGGCTGAGTCCGAAGGCAACGCTCTCAGTCTACAGGTCCATCTACGTCTCAAACCCCACCTTTGGTTCTGAGCGTTGGGTAGAGGCCAAAAGAACGAGGTCAAGGATAGAAGCGACTGAAATGAGCTTCCTTCAAAGGGGGGGCGGTGGAGCTCAGAAATCTGTCTCCACTGAAGGGAGGGAGTTGGGTTTGGTTCATCATCTGATCAGAGTGGCTTGAGAACAATCTCGGGATCCCAGAAGACGAGCTGGGGAGTGTTTCTGGGGAGAGATCAGAAGACACTCATAGGCCTTTATAACGCAGAGATCCCACAACAGCGCCACGATGACCAACTCTGTCCACCTCGTCTCTACTGCGGTCAGAGATGGGACCACCTCGACCCCGCGTGGTGCCTTCACTGTGTGTAGGAACACTCGTGACGGAGGGATGACTCTACGGATCGATGGAGAAAACTCCGATCCCAAACGAATTCCCAGGGAACCAGCGGCTCTAACAGCGACGTCATCGAGGGAGAGAAGAGAAGAACAGAGTTGAAGACTCGTCCTGAAGCAGCAGCCTGAGTTAATGAGGTCTAATCTCGCCAGGACTCGTCCTCCCACCATGTTTCATTGCAGACTTCACTGCAATCCTGCTGACATGAGTGAAAACATGACCTCCTCAGCGGAGGTGAAGTCTCGAGGAGCTTCTTCAAAAGTAAACAAATGTTTCTTTGCAGATAGTAGAAGGAACCCGTTCAACCGCCGTCAGCGTGTTGATTACAAAACCTTTACTCTCATGTTTGACATCTACATTCTTCTCTGTGCAGCGGCTGTGACATGAGTCTCCCCGAGGACAAACGGTGGATGTGAGGACACTCTGGGCTTCCGTCACGCCGCATACGCTGGAATGACGCTCACATGATCCACGCTGAGGCTGCCAGACTTCAACAGCGGCGCGTGCTGCCGGCGTACGCGTGGCGTGATGTGATGCATGAGTTTACGGCAGCGTTAATCAAGGCCGATCCACTTACTCCCATGATCTTGCTCCTCTGCTCCACGTCCTCCCACATGGAGTGGACGATGTAACGGCACATGTACTTTCCTGCTCGGCCCTCCTGACGCATCCGAACCAAACACATCCTGAGACGGGGAAAGAGCAAAATGAGAAGAACGCAGCAGACGACGGGGAACGTGTGTGTGTGTGTGTGTGTGTGTGTGTGTGTGTGTGTGTGTGTGTGTGTGTCTCACCACACATGCAGCTGTGCCACCAGGAACCATGAGTTGAGCGTGTCGGGGAGAGAGCACTCTGAAACAAACAGCATTAAGACGCCTTCAGTTACAGAATCGTGTCTGTTATGCTGCCGAGGATTAAAGGAGCAGTGCATTCAAACAGCTGACATCACTTGACCCCCGTGTTTTTCTGCGTTCCCCGACTTTCTCCTGAACGCGGGACTCACTTTCAAAGAAGTCGTCGTAGTTGATTCTCTCCACGCAGCACGTGTACATGCGCAGGGCGGCGATCTTGATTTTCTGTCGGGACAGAAATCAAACATTTCAAACAGGCGTTCTTTATTCTACTATGACATTTAACAGCATTATGGTGTTTTTGTTGACTCACCACTAATAACGACACTCTTCAGTTCAGCGGTAACATTTGACGGACACCTCCACCTTTGCTCTACGTCAACAACGTCCCATTTTACAACAAAAGCATCGCTCATCTTCCCCTGTAGAGCATAATTTGTCTAACTCTATATGATGGCCAGTGGGGGATAAAC
Organism: Lophius americanus; assembly: GCA_037951165.1. Classification (NCBI taxonomy): domain Eukaryota; kingdom Metazoa; phylum Chordata; class Actinopteri; order Lophiiformes; family Lophiidae; genus Lophius; species Lophius americanus. Next base: position 24,254 of record JBBDHG010000612.1, read on the forward strand.
ACACACTGTGTGCATAATTATTGTTAAGTAAGTATTTTGAACTATCATAATATTTATACATATGTTTTAACCCCAAGCTGTATAACCCTGGATGCTTATTGGATGTAAGGATATCGGGTGACGTGTATTTGTGTAAGGGGGGAGGGTGTGGCCTGAGGTGATCCACAGCCTGTATCAAGGTTTGCATCATTATTAGGCAGATTCTTTTCTTCAGGCAAAATGGGCCAAAAAAGACATTTAACGGACTCTAAAAAGTGATAAAGTGTAAAAAGTCTTTCAGAGGGAGGCAGCACTCTCGACGTAGCCACGATATTGGGGCGTGATCACAGAACCATCCAACGTTTTGTTGCAAATAGTCAAAAGGGTCACGAGAAACGTGTTGAGAAACAAAGACGCAAATTTACTGCCAAAGATTTGAGAAGAATCAAACGTGAAGCTACGAGGAACCCATCGTCCTCCAGAGATGTCCTATTCCAGAACTGCAACCTTCCAGAAGAACCAGGTGAAGTACCAGTGTCCAGAAGTACCAGGTGAAGTACCAGGTGTTCAGTGGTCAGAGACGTGGACCAGGTAAGGAAGACCGAAACCCGACCACCAGTGAACAAGACACAAGCTGAAACGTCAAGACTGGGCCAAGAAATATCTGAAGACAGACTTTTCAAAGGTTTTATGGACAGGAGAGACCAGTGACTCTTGACGGACCGGATCGATGGACCTGATCAGATTTAGTCCACTGCACTGTCTCCACAGGAAAACCTAGTCAACACTCGTTCATCAGATAATGTTCCATGTCTGTTGATCACTTCTGTCAGATGTACTGGTTTAAACCGGATCGTCCAGCAGACCAACACTTCATCAATATGTGAACTACTGGACCACTACAGGTCTGTAGACCAGCTCTAGTCAGGAGAGCGTGGACCACTACAGGTCTGTAGACCAGCTCTAGTCAGGAGAACATGGACCACTACAGGTCTGTAGACCTGCTCAAGTCAGGAGAACGTGAGACAGTGGACTCCAGTCCTCAGGACTCAAACTCTGAGATCAGAGACAGCTGCTCCGTGAAAAAACATCACGGCAGAGTCGAATCCTTTGGATCAAATCTTTTGTTATGTTATGAAAAAAAAAAAAAAAAAAAAAGCAGGAAGATTAGAATTGGAGCCGGTTTTGTCAGGTTTGTTCATTTTTAGATGGTTTTCCTGCCGTGGAGTGACGAGGTCTCCTGGTTGTGGTGTCTGGGCCCTCATGACATTCCCAGAGTGTTTCAAACCGCCTCCTCCGTATCCATCCTCCTCCTCCGTATCCATCCTTCCTCTTCTTCTTCTTTAAAAAATAAAATGCAAACCTGATCCTCAGGTTTATTTTAAATGCGGCTGGCGCTTACCTCGTCACTTTTCCTCGTGACTTTTCCTCTTTCTTTCGTCAACTACTTCAACTACAGCAGGAAATCTCTGTCATTATGTAGCCGACTGGACAAACTGCAGATTTGATCATTCTGGGACCAAAAAAGTACAAGTCCTGTAATAAAGCCTAGATGCTTGACGTCATCGTAACCAGTCAGTATCAGCATCCACCCCCGTAGACGGACCCACCCCCCCCTCTCCCCCTGATCCGCTCCCACCATGACTCACCCATTTGTTATACTTCAGGGGTCCGGTGAAGCCCATGGCCTCGATGAGTTTTGTGAAGGCTCCCACTTCCTCCTCCGTGGTGTGCTGCGGCGTCGTCTCCTTCACGTTGTGGAGCTGAGTGACGGGACACAGAGAAAAAAGTGAGGCGAGGACGGAGGAGGAGGCGACGGGTAAAAGTCAGAACATTAGATGGTGATGGAGGAAACTACTGCGGGCCTGTATTGAACGGTTCCAGGCTTAGATCATGTGGGTTTAGGGTGTCGGCCATCTTCACTGTTCCGGCTCTAAGGAAACATGGAAAACTTGACGTTCTTGACTTTGGCGCTGCCAGCGTATGACACAACATACATTTACCGTTTATCCCCGAAGAAGGGCTCAAAACTAACTTATCATCACCGATGTGAATGTTGACCGTACTTTATCATCATCATCATCATCATCTGTAGTGGCATTACAAAAACAAATACGGTAATAGAATACAGACTCTATGTTTCTGAAGAGAAAATAAATATAATATATGATCAGAAAGGTCATTCTTTCATGGCTTATGAATAACGCCACAGTAGAAAGATACAAATGTACATTTATGTTCTGTTAATTATAGTTTGATCAACAAATTAACAAAAATAAATAAATAAAAACGCTTTATTCAAACTAAATCAGGGTTAGTTTTATTTTGTTTTTCAGTTAAGAGTGTTTTATAAAACATCATTTCTGTTCCTGTGAATGAAGTGTGTGGGTTCTGGAGCGCAGCTGATTCCGTCTAAAACGACGTCACAGAGAGGTTCTATCACGACGTTGTATGAGGTAAAAACCACAAGCCTAAAAAAAAACACTAGCACTTTAATTGTTGCTGACTTTATGGTGCGCAGAAATCACACCCGGAACATTCATAGCTGGAGTTTATGACCTCCGTTTGTGGTTAGCTTGGTTAGCTTACATTATCTCAATTAGCCGTTAGCACACCGCAGGACTGTGTTGGCCAACGGCTACAAACAGGTAGCAGCTAACTAGCTCTCCTGCGGCCTATTTGTACAGACATTAAAGCTAGTCACACTGGTCGATAACAAATTTATGGCGTCACTTTCGGATTTGGACGCTACCCGATGTTAAAAATATGAACTTCATAAGAACACAATTTTAAATGTTTCGGACTCCGAAAACGAAGCAGCAGCGCCTCCTGGCTTAAACCACCGCAAAATACCGAGGACCTGCCAGCAGCTTGTGTTTGACTGGGGGAGAGACGGACCGGTGCCGAAGGAAAAATTCAGAATCTCCATCGGTCTCATGCCGAGTAGCAGACCAATGATAGTGAATAACCATATTGACCAATCTTTAGTTTTCATTGGCTACATAGCTACATTTACCTACAACAAACCCCCCTTACCATCATTTACCGTCAACAACCCCCCTTACCGTACATTTATCATCAACAAACCCCCCTTACCATCATTTACCGTCAACAAACCACCTTACCGTACATTTACCGTCAACAACCCCCCATACCGTACATTTACCGTCAACAACCCCCCATACCGTACATTTACCGTCAACAACCCCCCCCCTTACCATCATTTACCGTTAACAAACCCCCTTACCGTACATTTACCGTCAACAAACCCCCCTTACCATCATTTACCGTTAGCAAACCCCCTTACCGTACATTTACCGTTAACAAACTTTACCGTACATTTACCATCAACAAACCCCCTTACCGTACATTTACCGTTAACAAACCACCTTACCGTACATTTACCGCCGACAAACAAACCTTACCGTACATTTACCGTCAACAACCCCCCTTACCGTACATTTACCGTCAACAACCCCCCTTACCGTACATTTACCGTCAACAACCCCCCTTACCGTACATTTACCGTCAACAACCCCCTTACCGTACATTTACCGTCAACAACCCCCCTTACCGTACATTTACCGTCAACAAACCCCCCTTACCGTACATTTACCGTCAACAACCCCCCTTACCGTACATTTACCGTCAACAAACCCCCCTTACCGTACATTTACCGTCAACAAACCCCCCTTACCGTACATTTACCGTCAACAAACCCCCCTTACCGTACAAACTCTCTTCTCGCTGCTCTTCATGCCCGCAACCATCTGCTAACTTCACTGATACCATCAGCGACGGGCCTCCGAGGACGGCGTTCAAGGATTTTCCATTTTATTTTCGGGTGATGACATCATAACACGTGAAGAAAGACAAAGTCTAAAAGCTCAATCGACGCTTCGACTTCACTCCATGACATTGGCCGAGGCGGTAGCAAACAGGCTGGCCTGTGTGAGAACCGTACAACCCTCATTAAACCAACAGCACACACAGTTTCACTATGACGACACACACCTGGGACTCGTGGCCTTTACCGGCCGAGTGCAGCTGCTGATTAAATTCATATACTGACCTATTATGGGCAGCATGTTTTCTTCATTCCTGACAGTTTTATTACTGCCATCATGACCCCAGCTAGTCTCCATCACTGCTTGCACAAGTTGTTGCTTTAAAAATGACTGCAGTTGCTATTTTCCGACCGCGCTTTGGAAGGACTTGTTATATTTACTGATTAAGCTGCATGAAGTGCTCCATTTCAGCGCTGAGTTTGGGCCGGTGTCAGCTCATTATGTACCCACCTGTCAGAAAATATAAGAGCAGACGTCTTTCACTCCAACATTTACACCGCGGCAGGGCGGCTTGAAAGGCCATAATATTATAATGTTATAACCATCTGCCAAATATTCAACGCCAAACACAAATGACCCAATGAGGCATGGACTCCACCGGGGAGTCCATGTTCCGATACCTTTCCATCAGAATCGCCATTAACTTTTTCAGCAATTCATGCCCAAGTAGTTGCTTCAGAGGGATCAGACAACTCTGGCGAGCCTTCCCTCTCCAATTCACAAGTTGTCGTTCCGTACACCCCTTTGGTGTGTACTTCCTGTTGCAGACCATGTACTCCCAACAAGACCTGCAGTTCTGGAGAAGTTCTGACCCATCTACAATTTGGTCCTTGTCAAAGTGGCTCAGATCTTTACGCATTCTTTCTGCTTCCAACATCAACTTCAGGACAAAATGTCCACTTACTGCCCAATATATCCCACCCGCAGAAAGGTTACCATGGTAACCAGATAAACAATTTTATTCACTTAACCTGACACTAGTCTGTGCGGATCAGCATACAGAGTCAGTATTCAAGGCACAATAGTGACATTACAGGACTACAATGTGACTAAGACATTTGTTTTAGGGCCTCATGTGGCTGTGACTGTATTCCCCAGGAGGCTGACTGTATTCCCCAGGAGCCTGACTGTATTCCCCAGGAGCCTGACTGTATTCCCCAGGTTTCTGACTGTATTCCCAGGTTCCTGACTGTATTCCCAGGTTCCTGCCTGTATTCCCAGGTTTCTGCCTGTATTCCCAGGTTTCTGCCTGTATTCCCAGGTTTCTGCCTGTATTCCCAGGTTTCTGACTGTATTCCCAGAATAGGGCTCTATGATAATTTCTTTGGAATTCTGGGTTTAAAGTTAGAATTCTGAAAATAAAGTCTGAGTTCTGAGAATAAAGCCAGAACTTGAAGAATTGAGACAAATAGAAATCTGAGAATAATGTCAGACTTCCCTAAAAATGCTCACAGCCGATTGCGGCTCTAATCCTCTTCCGCACATATCAAATGGAAGTTTGCCCGATGGAACATAATCTACTCTGATTTCAGGGTTCTAGGTGGGAGTTTAGGGACTTAGTGACCTCCGGTGCCGTTGGGTCAGTGAAGGACGGATTCCAGATATACCTTCACGTTGAGAAGTCTGTATCTGTGCGGTCGGCTCGAGGGAAAACACATTTGTCTGTGGAATCTGTGCCAGGAGGAGGAAAAGTGTGATGGATGTGCTTAATTCTCGGTAGGAGTTTATCCAGAGTTGCTGATCCTGGTGTAGCTGATGTGTGGGGACCTGCGGTTAAACCTGGAAACGACTTTTGAGTCGTCTTTCCTCATGTGGTCGTCATCCGAGTTGGAGCTGAGATGTTTTGGGCTTGTGGCTAAAAACAAAATACGGATATGGATCTGCTTGACTGATTTTAATACCCGTGCTGAAAGCTTAATGAAGGAGCTGTCAACTTGATTTTTGCAGTGTTGGTATATTTCCTTGCAACTTACTATTAACTTGATTGTTTGGTTTGGGTTTTACTGACTTGTTTTATTTCTTTTCAATCTAGATGATTTGTTGGAGGAGACTCTCAAACAAAAACCTGCCGCAAAGAAACGTTCTAGCAACCATCAACTCTTTCCAAATGAAGTATTAAAAGTCGTCTGGTGGAGATTTTTGCATTACATAATCGGCTAAGTGGTGATTTTTGTCCAATATTTTGCAGCCCTAGTTTCTTACCTACGGAGGTAAACAGCAGATGTTGTGAACAGACAGTCGCCACTGATTTCACCACTGAGCTATGAACTAGACAAACCCCAGAACCAGCCTCTAAATGATTTGGACCTCAGGGTAACTTCAGAATTAAGTAGAGGACATACGGATTGTCACGCCATCCCAGCTCCAGTGACTCAGAGGCTACAGTTAGTCTCTTCTCCCAACAGCTGTTTTAACTGTTGCAACCAATTTCAGCATTTCAACCAAATTAACGAGGACATTTTAATCGACGGTAGGGAGAATGGAATGTGGCGTGTCTGATGACGCGCTTTTATGAGCTGGACGGCTGTGAGGACGCGCCGGACAGGATCGCCGGCCCGGTCGTCTGAGTTTGTGTTGGACGACTCACGGGAACTTTTCTCTCGGCGTTCATTATGCAGAAGTTCGCTGCGTGCGTTCAAGTTTAGCTGTGTAGCTCTGCATAAACAAACTGCTGACAACATGCAAATGATCTGGAAAGCGGCGTTTCAATACCAGCTATTAGCATCTGCGCTAGGGAGGGGTACGTCCTTCTCTGTTTTCCAAAACCCTCAGAGCAACCATCTTATTAGGTCTGCGTTAAAAAGAAATCCACACTTTGGAGAAACGGTTGCGTTAGTTCTTGGACAGCCGGAGCTACCTTCTCCGTTTGCCAAGAACGTTAATAGCGCAACGAGGTGATTCAACCCAAATCGACATCTAAGCGCCGTCGCTCTGAGCGACGAGCTCGTCACCTTCTTCTCTTCCAGACGTCTATGCCATCCGCTTGATATTACTGATGCTCTTCAACGTTCCCAGGAAGTCTTTGCTCTTCCTCCACAGTACAGAATTCTTAACATTAATATTTGATCGATACTGAAAAGTCAGAGTGACTGGCAGCAGTCCTCCGGCGATCTGATCACCCCAGGACAGACGTTAACACCAGCAGTGAAGCGGCTGACTGATATTCGGGCGTCTCACCTGTGTGGACAGGTGCAGCGTCCGACATGGTGCTGAACGGGGAGAGGAGAATCCGGCGAGTTGGTAAGCGGCGACGGTTCTACCAAAAAAAGCTTCTTGATTTAAGACCTGGGCGGAGACACAGAGAGGAAGTCGTTAGGAATGAAAAGTCAACAGTTTTTATTTTATTTTGGTCCTGGTTCAAAGTAACAAGTTCCTTTTATTATTACACAAAAATCACTTCCAAATATCAAATTCTGAAAAACAACCCCACTTAATAACGTTTGCATTTTTAAACCAAGCTTAAATAACAAGGATTGTTTTTGTTTTTTAATCTCAAATCCCCAAAAAACATGTAAAAAAAGCCAAAACACAAATCAACAAAATGCTGTAAAACAACAGATCTATACATTGAGATATTGTGCAGAGATACTTAAGTTATAATTATAGTTACATTTTCCACTTAATCTTATATCGGGAATATTTGTTTGTTACAAACATCCAGATTTCACGCAAATACAGTCAGACATTTAGTCGATAAAACTCGCTGGTTCAGCCACTCAGATTGATTTCATACATCTGCGAACGGTTAAATATTACAAACACACTCTTTCCTTCCAGCTGACACTGGGAGAGAGGCGGAGTCCGTCCTGGACAAGACGACAACTCAAATAATAATATAATAGATCCACTATTATGAAATATCTTCTTCTATGGGCTGTTCCAATTAGGGTCTCCAGAGGATCTTCTGTCCTCTGAACCTTCCTATTTCACCAACCAACTACATCTCTCCCTCTCACATGATGTAGAAACCTCCTCTTTGGTCTTTCCCTTCTTCTTCCTACAGCATCACCAGTAGATCTACTATCCCTCTTCTTCACGGGTCAGAACCATCTCAATCTGTCCTCTCTGACTTTGTCTCCAGGACGTCTGACCTGGACTGTCCCTCTGATGTCTCCTTTCTAATCCTGTCCTTCCTCCTCACTCCCAGAGAACATCTGAAGATCTTCAGCTCTGCCTCATGTCTTCTGCCCAGAACCAGAACCACCGTCTCTAAACCATCCGGCAGAACTGCTCTCACCTCCATCTTATAAACTTCTCCCTTCACTCCTGCTGTTGCACTTCTGTCACACAATTTGCAACGTAGTAATTATTTATTATTATTATTATTTTTGATAATATGCGGATGTGTCTTGTTTTAAGTGTTTATGAGTTTTAAGTAGTGTTTCATGATGTGTCCAGTAATTTGAGTAGAAGTGGGGCTTCATTTAACCAGCAGTCAATGTCAAGTACTTCTCAACATTTACTCTTTTAACTCTTAGAACTGGGGGAAACGGTGGCCGTAATTAGATAATCAATACATTTAATACGTTTATAATATATTTGTTAATCAGCTCCAGTGTGTGTTTAGCTGCACACAGTTTTTATAGTGTTTTAGTGAGGAGTGTTGGTCTTAACTTAAATCCTATTAGCCGGCTAGGCTAACATTGGCTCTGTTGTTACCTTCGGGTTGGCGGCTCTGGTCGCCGTCACGTTAAACGCGTTCCGGACCACCGAGTGCAGCGGCCGCCGGTACATGACTCCGCTGTGGTGTCCCGAGAACAGAGCTACAGAAGCGGGCTGCCCCCACAGAGCGGCTGCCCTCAACAAAACCCGCTGGTTTGGTAACGGAACTCACGCTTCCTCCGACTACAGCAATGTCACCGGAAACGGTCCTGCGCCCAAACCCAACCGGAGGGAACTAAGAGTCGGCGAAGAAGGGTTCCGCTTCTTATATAAACCGGAAAATTAATAGATGGATCGATCGACAGACAGATATTATATTATAAGATATTATTATTATTATTATTATTATTATATATAATATATATAAAGATATTATTAGCCAAAAATGATTTTTTTTGTGGTTGTTGCAAAACACAGTTTTTTTTAGCTTTTTGAGATTACTTCCAAACAAAAAAATCAGATTGTGACTAAATTTAGCTCCCATGAATTGACTCTCTTGACGTTTCTCTTTATCTATCCGTTATGAATCTACACAAGCAGATCTGTCTTGTATATTTATGTTGTTTCATTATACTAGCTGATTTTTTTTGCATTATATTGGACCTTTCTTTGGAAAACACAGTTTCTGGTCCATAACTTCCCAAACATCCGTCCAGTTGTGTCTAAATATATCTCCTACGAATCTTCATTATTGAATCACAATTCGGGTCTGATCTTAGAGCAGATTGCTGACGTCATTGTTAAAATAAAATAAAATTAGGTTGAGTTAATATGGACTGTTTAAAATGCAGTATGTAGCATGTGCTAAAGAGTAAGGGGCCCAGGGTGGAGCCCTGAGGAACCCCACATGTCAAAAGGGCCACGAGGAAGAGGCATAAACCATGGCTATTGAGGAAGTCCTATTCGATAAGTGCTATTTCTGTTGGCGTATTAAAGCGTGTGTGGACTTAATAATGATGTAACTTCATACAAAAAAAAAAAGACCAATAAAGGTCCAATTGTTTTCTAAAAAAATGCTCCAACAAAATGTTAAAATGAATAAATGCCCCAAAGAAATTCATTTCATTCCATTCAAAAGCTATATCTGAGGGGATCTTGGGGGATAAACCCTCGCTGTCAGGGACAACAGCGTTGGCCGAAATAAAAATAAGGTTCTGCCCCTGAAAATGACAAACGATGGGGAAACGATGGACAGAACCGACTCCGGTCCGCTTCAGGATTCCTTCCATACTGATTACCACAAACCTCATCTCCACATTAACACACAGCCTTAAATCTTCTACCGGCATCCACATCATTATCCATCAGCATCGCCCTTTACGAGGATTCTGGTTTAAAATCTATCCGTTTTTTGGACTTATGCTCTTGAAACAAATGTGATGATCCGAACGGGAGGGATCGGGACAGATGGAACCCATTCCTCTTTCCCCCTCCTTCTCGTTGTTAGCAGTGGGGGATGAAACACATTGAAAGGATTGCCACTAATATTCACTATCTGCTGTTTGGTACTGGGCATTCCATCAGAAATCTGTCATAGAAAACAGCTGCCTATGAGGTCGGACCCAGCAGTCATTGGACCAGAACCGGTGAGTGAAAACAGTCTCCACAGGCCCGGAGGGGAGAGAATATTCCCTCCTATCAAAGGAAAATCCTCCTGAAGACACAAAGCTTCAGTTATGACACCCAGTGATGGAGCCCCAGAGTAAGCGGGACCACGCATGGCTGCCTCCACAGACTGTTCAAATCCCGCAGCCATTCAACCGCTTCCTGCTGAAGCCCCCGGACCCACAAGGACAGTGTGTGTTTCTGCATGAAAGATCTGAGAGCACCGAGTCCCATCGCGTACCGGGTGCTCTGGGAAAAAGTATCGGATCCCCTCCTGGTTTGTGTTGATGTGTATCTTACTAAACTCTGTTTGCCCCCTGAAAGAACTGGTTCCAGCTGGACCGGACCCCCCCAGACCCGATCTCTACCAGCTCTGTCCAACCAAGATCATCACTTTAGTGGACCACCTTCAAACACAGGAAGTTGTCTTCCAGGTCTCACAAGTAGCACATTATGCCAAAATCAACAAGAATTCCACTTAAGTGATCTGGAACGTTTTTTCAAAGGTGTTTCTTAAGTTCTGGTTCTCCAAAGATCCACAGTGAGACACATCATCTACACATGGGCAAGACCTGGAACAATAGTGAACCTTCAAAGAATAGGTCCACCTTCCAGAATTCCTCCTCGGTGAAGGTTCCTTCAGGAAAATACAG
>JBBDHG010000612.1:42500-45000 GCA_037951165.1 Lophius americanus
AAAAGGCTGTGAAAAGTGAGTTTCATTCTCAAACGTCTAAAAACAAGTGATTGATAAGAAACTGGTTCCCAAAAAAGTTTTCAAGTAAAGTTCTGGGATTGATTTTGTTAAAAAAAAAGTTTTGAAAAAAAGTAGCGTTTTACTACATTATAGACAATAACTGTAAATGTTTTGGTGAAAACACCTGATTAGGTACCAGTTTACGGTTGTTTATGTTTAAACAAACATGAGAGAAGAACGGAGGAACCTCTGGAGGGACGAAGAAATCCAAGTCGGCTTTTTAGGTCCATTCCCGTACCTTCACCTCTTTAATGTGTGGACACGGATCGTCTTCCTGCTCACTCAACCGACATTTTCAGGACGGACACGGCGAGACGTGCTAGAGATGTGACCGACTCCCCCCCCCCCTCACAGGAAATGAACCGGCTCATGTAACCGGTGGACTTCTCGGGACCGTAAATCTCTTCTCGGAGATGTTCTCCGTTTTCCTGCTTCAGTTCAAAAGCGTTCGACCCGACCAGCTCTTCACTCGCCCGCGATGGAATCAAAAAGGGGCGGGTTAAAGGATGAAACAATATATATATATAGAAGAAACCCACAAAGAAGAACTAAGGAGGACAAACAAAACAAAGAAGAAGAAGCTGGAGGTCCAACAGTCAGGCAAAACAAAAATATAAACAAAAATACTCAAAAATACTGGAATATCTGATGATGATGTTTTTCTTCATTTGCTTGTGTTTTTGTCCGTTTGCATCGGTTTTCTGAAGTTGCATCGTTGCAGCATGTTTTCTCAAGCTGCAGCGTTTTTCCCTAAGTTGCAGCGTGTTTTCTTAAGTTGCAGCGTGTTTTCTTATGTTGCAGCGTGTTTTCTAAAATTGCAGCATCTTTTCTCAAGTTGCAGCGTTTTTCCCTAAGTTGCAGCGTGTTTTCTTAAGTAGTAGCCTGTTTCTTAGGTTACGGCATTTTTTCTTAAGTTGCAGCGTGTTTTCTTATGTTGCAGCGTGTTTTCTAAAATTGCAGCATCTTTTCTTAAGTTGCAATGTTTTTTCCTAAGTTGCATCATATTTTTCTTAAGTTGCAGCCTGTTTTCTTAAGTTGCATCATATTTTTCTTAAGTTGCAGCCTGTTTTCTTAAGTTGCAACAGTTTTTCCTAAGTTGCAGCGTGTTTTCTTAAGTTGCAGCGTGTTTGCGAAAATTGCAGCATCTTTTCTCAAGTTGCGGCGTGTTTTCTGACGTTGCGGCGTGTTTTGTCCCTGCCAGCCCCACATGCTCTTCCTTCTGGCCCCATTTCAAACCGGGCTTTATAAGCAGCCCTTTCTATGCTGCGCTCCATAACCCCGTACAACCCCTGCTGCAGCTGGCCATACTTTAACCTTTGTGAGCACTTACTTCGCAAAACAGCCGCCAGAGGAAACAGGAGAAGGTTTGGAGCGGAGGAGCGTCAGAGACAGTAATGTGCCGACAGTAAGGTTTGGAAACGCTTCCATCTGCATGATGAGAGACAGACAGCGGGAGAAAGATGTGGTCTGGAGGTGAAGGAATGACCCGGAGGAGTGAGAAGGCAATGAAGTTAAGTTCTAAGTTTCACTTAAGTGTTTCCTGGCAATGCGGCGTGTGTTTCTGCGCGTGTGTGTGTGTGTGTGTGTGTGTGTGTGTGTGTGTGTTTCCAAACTCCCTCAAACATTAAGACTACAGTATTTCTACTGTATTCCTCCGAGTGTGCATGCTTCAGCTTACGCGTGCAAGAATGTGATATATTTGCAAAGTCGGCATGTATTCCTAATATATTTGCGCGTGTCTGCCAAGTCAAGTCGACTTTTTATTTATACAGCCCAATATCACAAATCACACATTTGCCTCAGGGGTTGTAAAAATCTGGACAGCGTTGGAGTTTGAGCCGTTGAGAGTGAGGGCATATTTGGAAGCTTTTCTGGCGCCGCACATGTTCGGAGTTTTAGAGCCTGAGATCGGAGCCCGAGTCCAAAAGAAAGAGGGTCGGTACTTTACATCTGAAATATAAAGTAAGATACCGGTCAGAATATTTATGGAAACGAACCGCAGTGGATGGATGGATATTTATTATTCCATTCTTTAGTTTTCCATTTTCATACAAACTCTCTTTTATTCATTATTGGCACCTTTAAAAAAAAAAAAAGGGTTAAATGAGATGCAAAAAAAACAGAACCCTGATCTTTAATTCTATTTATTCTCAATAATCTAACGTTTTATCCAGCAACAACATAAATATATTATAAATGTACAAAGATTTTTCCCTAAAACATACATCAGGTGATTAAAGAGTGAAGTATACTTCCTGTTTCATATTTCTACCTTCACCTGTCTGAGCAGGAAGTGGTGAACAGGGACTTCCTGTTTGACTGGGGTATAAATATGAGGTGACACAGGCCTGATTCTCTCTGAGGGTCTTCATCATGATGAAGACCAGAGAACACAGGAATGAGGAGCAAAGAAAAGTTGTAGAGCTGCACAAATCTGACA
>JBBDHG010000612.1:52500-62646 GCA_037951165.1 Lophius americanus
TTGATGACATCATCGCCTCTATTCCAATGATGGAGTCTCAGTTTTGTGGACGAGTCATAAACCTTTAACGTCTCTGTCTTCCTCGTCCGTCTCCCACATCGTCGATGCCGGAGCTTCAGCGGCTTCTGATCTAAGCTTTTATCTTCTGCCTGAAGAAAAAAACTCTCCATTTGTTTTCCCTCCAAACAACTGGAGAGGAAAAATAAAGAATCACAAAAACTCCTCTTGAGAAAAGGAGGCGGGACCAGCGTGAAAGAATCCAGAGGGGGGGATAAAACAGTTTGCGGTTTTACCGGTCGGCCCCTGCTATCAGAAACGACATCATCCAGACGCTCGCCCGCTCAGCCAGAACAGTGGCAGCAGACCTGGGATCAGCTTCTCGCCGCTTTGATGCGTCTCGTGCAGAAAGTCCTTTATTTTTTTTTTTTATTGTTCAATAAACGTAAAAGATCACCTGGAGGTTTATAACTTCCAAACTCACGTTACTGCCAGCTAAACACAAACAGCAGGTCCGGAGGCGAGGAGTGGCGCCGTAAACGTCCGGTACCTCCTGGAGGAAGTTCTCGGAGGGTTTACTCGAGTAAAGGCTTAAAAACACGAATGAGTTACTTCCTGCCTGACCTTTACTCAAAGTATAAAAGTTTATCCAGAACCTGAATCACCAGCTGGACCTGATCTCATCTAGATGTTCTTCCTTCAGCAGCATCACCTGCAACCAAACTCTTCTCTGCAGAACGTCTGCAGAAACATGGAAGAGTTGGTGATCAAGAACGGATCTTCTCAGGAGCCACAACTGAGTCTGAGTGGGGTTCAGGTCCAGACTTTGACAAGACCGCCCCAGAACATTTTTATTCCATTTGAGTCATTCTGAACTTCAACTCACTGACTGATGACCTCACTGACTGATGACCTCACTGACTGATGACCTGACAGACTCATGACCTCACAGACTGATGACCTCACTGACTGATGACCTCACTGACTGATGACCTCACAGACTGATGACCTCACAGACTCATGACCTCACAGACTGATGACCTCACAGACTCATGACCTCACAGACTGATGACTTCATAGACTCATGACCTCACTGACTGATGACCTCACAGACTGATGACCTCACAGACCTTCAGTAGGATCCATGTTTCCTCCATGATGGCGAGTGTTCTGGTCCAGAAGCAGCAGATCATCTCCTCAACATTCCACGTCCACCTCCATGTTGGACCGTCGGTCTGATGTTCTTCTGGTGGAATGCCGTGTTTGGTTTCCACCAGATGGAACTGGACCCCCGTCTTCAAACAGAACAACTTTCCTCTCATCAGTCCAGAGAAGATTCTCTCAGAAGCTCTGGGGGTCATCAAGGTGTGTTGTGGGTAAATTCAGACCAAACTTCATGTTCTTCTGGGTCAGCAGTGATCTTCTCCTCATCAGTCAACCAGTCAACTTGGAATCGTGGAGCCATGACCTCTGACCTTTATTGAGGTAAGAGGGGCCTGCAGGTTCTTGGATCTTCTCTTTGGATCTTCCTGAATGAACCTTCTCCATGTTCTTGGAGGAATTCTGGAAGGTGGTCCACTTCTGTGAAGGTTCTCCATTGTTCCACATCTTCTCTATGTGTAGATGATGTGTCTCACTGTGGACACATCATGTAGGGTTCCTACTGTGTAGGGTTCAGGTCTCGGTGGATCCGGTCCAGCTGGAGCCGGTTCTTCATGCAGTTTAGTTTCTTACATTGTTCTGTAGAAACCCAGAACCGGTTCCCGGTGGGCCACCACCGGTAACTCCTCCGTTCTTTAGTGGTTCCTCCGTCCTACTGGCTCATGGTGACGACAAGCCCTTGACAAGCTCCGCCCTTGCCAGCGTCAATCCTCTCTGCCGCTAGGCCTGCTGGGAAATAAACCCGGAGAGCTGCTCGGTGTAAAGAGCCTGATGGGACTGACTATTAAAACCAGGTTGTTGCAATTAAAATACCCACCGAACAAGGAGGCTCTCAGCTCAGCGCCGACCCCCTGCACGGACGCACGCGCTCTCCGGCGGGTCCGTTCTGGCGGTACCGGTCCCAGCTCAGCCGTAAAAAGAAAATACCCCTAAAACAACACCATTGTCCGAAGGCCAGACGCATTGTCTGAGGGCGCCGCGATTCATCAAAACGCCTGACAGGAGTATGATTAAGACGGACTCCGGAACCGGGTCAGCGCCTGACAGCTGAACAACACGAGAAGAAGAAGAAGAAGAAGAATGTCAGAGCCAATCGGAACGGAGCAGGAAGGAAGTGAGGAAACAGCCCCCCCTCGGAGCCAAGGATCTGCCAGGACCGGCCCGATATGAGACGCATTACAGCCGGTAATTGAGCTATCGGATGGTCCGGCGTTTAACCGCCGACGCGCTAAGTGTCCGAACGTGACATCAGAACGCAAATATTGTTTTAGCTCGCGTGTCCGCCGCCTCTAACTGCAACCAAATGTTTGGTGGGTGGGGGGGGGGGGAAGAGATGATGAGAGAGAGATGAAGAGCAACGTTTCTGATATTTCAGGAATGAAGTTTTACGGCGATTAAAACGTTTCAGCGTGTCAAACTGACCCGTTTGTCGAAAACCAGCTGGACTTTCAAAATAAAATGCGCTTTGCTAATATTTCACTATATCTGTCATGCATTCGTTGATGCTGTTGTTTTTTTTTTGGTTTAATTCAAGCACCAAAACTACTTCAAGTTACAAGTTAGATCGCAAACCTGCGCCGAGGCACATCGGAACCGTTGGTTTAGAAACCAGGACAGCTTTTTTTTTTCTCCATTAATGTCGTAGTTATTACCAACCTCTAAATTCACCGACAACTCCAACAAAACTTTCTGAGTATCCCTAAAATACTTTCGCTTTCCACTTCAGCGTCTCTGTTCAGCACACTGAGACCCAAACACCAAACCCCGAGGAAACATCAAAGGAGTCGAAGCAACTCTTGAAACTGAGCCCCTGAACCAAAGCCAAAGAACCCGGCCCGTGTCCCAGTGCTACGCTGTCCCATGGTCCTCCCCTCCGGAACCAGAACCACCAGGAGTTCTTCTCAGCTGCCTCCAGTCTGCTCCTGGTGGTTCTCCTCCTTCTCCTCCTAGAAAACGTTATTAATCCCCAGAAGGAGACAAACAGATGTTGTAAATGAAGAACTCACGTACGTTAAGATACAATAACCTGTACGCAAATATGTAACGGGACGAAAAGGAAAGAGTCCGATCTGTGACGGCATCAAGAACGTAAACGAAGAATAATCCAGCTAGAGATGTGAGATAACGTCAGCTGGGAGGGGCTCCAGCCCCTCACTGTCAACATACAGTCAGACAAAAGGAATGAATGAATGAATGAATGAATGAATGAATGATGATGAATGAGTGAATGATGATGAGTGAAATAATAAAAGAATGAATGAATGAATGAATGATGAACGAATGAATGAATGAGTGAATGAATGAATGATGAACGAATGAATGAATGAATGAATGAATGAGTGAATGAATGAATGATGAACGAATGAATGAATGAATGAGTGAATGAATGAATGATGAACGAATGAATGAATGAATGATGAATGAATGAATGAATGATGAACGAATGAATGAATGAGTGAATGAATGAATGATGAACGAATGAATGAATGAATGATGAATGAATGAATGAATGATGAATGAATGAATGAATGAGTGAATGAATGAATGATGAACGAATGAATGAATGAATGAATGAATGAATGATGAATGAATGAATGATGAATGAATGATGAATGAATGAAGGATGAATGAATGATGAATGAATGAAGGATGAATGAAGGATGAATGAATGAATGAATGAATGAATGAACGATGAATGAATGATGATTGAATGAATGATCTTTGATTCTTTGATGTTCTTTGATTCTGACAGAACTAGAGGGAATATTAGGGTCCATGTAAACCCGGCGGGACTTGAGTCTCTTTCAGGTCCTGGTTCTGGTCCCGAGGAGCCGGTTCTCCTGTGCAGCGCCGTCGTACCATCGGACTTTCACGTCATCGATGGCGTCGTTTCATCGCCTAAATGATCGGATGCAGGAATGAAAGGCTGGGGAGTGACTCTGGTGACCGGATGATGTCATCGCCACAGGAAGGACCCCGCTCCAGCGCCGGTCCAATTCTTCTTCTGTGGTTGAGCTGTGATGCTGCGGTTTGGCCTGTTCTGCGGTTCTGAGCTCTAAGTGGGTCGTTAGAACCCCCCCGGGGTGCGAGTGTGTGTGCTGTGTGGGAGTGTGTGTTTGTGTGCGTGCATATTTATGTGTGTGTGTGTTCAGCTCTGGGAGTCCATAAAGGAACTTCTGGCGTTCGGCGGGTGATTATATGTTCGCACAAACTTTACAGAGGTGAGGTCACCTCCAGTGAATCGGACCCGGCTGCCAACACCAACACTGGACCGGCTGGACTGGTCAACCTGTCGGCTCGTCACCGGCTTCGGACCTCCTCCCGGCCCCCCCTCTTCCCTTCTTCTCCTCCGTTCCTTCCTCACCCCTTCAGCTCTGACTCCTTCACCTCCAGGTCCTCCTCAGGGCTCCTGGGAGTAAACAACAACAACAACAACAACAACAACAACAACAACTGTTTAGCAGCACATTCATATTTGAAACATTATCAAACATTTAGATGTTACTGGTTCTCGCAGAGGACAATGTCGCCACAGCACCGCCTAGAATATTACATGGAACCGGACCCCGGACCTGATTCTATCCACGGGTTCTTACCCGCCCAGATTCTTCGTGTAACTCAACGCCGTAACTCAAAAACTACATCCTGGTTATTTTTCAGATTATGTGATAACGTAGACCTCAGTGGGAGGAAGAACTGGATTGATTTTGGGAAGATCAGTTCTGTGATTCTGCCAGTAGGGGGAGATTATTTGTAAAACTTTTCGGGCCATAATTTCTCAACCATTAGTCAGAATCCGGATCTATCTGGTTTACATCTTATTTTACTATGATAGTTCTTCATTTACTCACTAGGGGGGGGCTTTTTTACCAAAGACACTGCTTTTCACTCGTATGACGCACGGGGTTGGGGACTTTCGGGGAGATACCCCCGCTGACAGGAAGGAGAATAAAGGCCCAGTTTACCACAAACAAACAACGATTACTTGTGTGAATGTTTTTTTTTGTTGTTGTTTTTTTACAGTGAATGTAAACAGAGTGTTAAAAACTTTATATTTGACTGAAAATGTGTGAAAAATATAAATGAATGTTCTAAATGTTTCCTCATGGTGGGGGAACGGTTAGCCCCCCAGCTAATCTGACTGCTAACGGGTTCTTCACTGTAAAAATAAAAATAAATAAAATAAAAAGTAAAAGATCAGCAGGTCGTCAGAATGTTTTGTAAAAACTAGAGTGACCGTGATGAAAACATTAGGGTTTAAAAATAACATTAAAACACAAATATAACGTCGAGTTTTTTACAGTTACCTAAAATCCTAAACAAATAAATATCTGACTTTCTATTTCACCCTGAAATTATTCACAAACATATTTTCAGCCTGTCGTTACTGTAAAAACAAAAAACGTTCTTATTTAAAGTCAGTAGCAGCTAATCTGTCATTTAGCTGGAATGCTACTTTTACGGTAATGACTGTAATGATTATGAGAGTTTCCCAGGAGTTTTTGATTTTCACAATAGAATTCTGTCTTTTCTTCATATTCTGACTGTAAAAGTTATTTATTACTGTTTCTATATTTAAACTAATTCACTTTGTCCACTCCGGTGATATACTGTTGGTAATTTTACGCTCTTTTACTCTCCTGCCATGAGACAACTTTTTAACGGTAATTTCTACTGACATTTTTTACAGTGTACTTATGACAAATTAGTGGGACTTGGCAAAGCTTTTTTTTTTTAAAGCGCTGTAGTGGAAAATATTAACATGGATGGGTGAATAATCTGCGGTCAGTAGAGTTTAAACTTCTCGAACAGAGTGTGTTCGTGTGTGTGTGTGTGTGTGTGTGTGTGTGTGTGTGTGTGTGTGTGTGTGTGTGTGTGTGTGTGTGTGTAGCCATCATACATTGTCAGTTTGTTTCATATTTTCCACTGGTTGCAAATAACCTGTTAAAACCCACAATTATACACACACATTGTGTGACCCCTCCTCCACACACACACACATGCACCACACACGTGCACGCACACACACACACACACACACGTGCACACGCACACAGAGTTGATTTACAGGTGGTGTTAAGTATGACTAATGGCGTCGTTTGTTTTGCTGTCATGTTATTTCCCTGCAGTGCCGTGGAAATAACTGGCACGTCACCTATTAGAGCTGATAATGACTTCATCCCTCGCTGCTTTCAACGTGTGTGTGTGTGTGCGCGCGTGTGTGTGTGTGTGCGTGTGTGTGCGCGTGTGTGCGTGTGTGCGTGTGTGTGGGTGTGTGTGTGTGCGTGTGTGTGTGCGTGTGTGTGTGGGTGGGTGGAGGTGTGAGGGAGAAAGAGGGTGAGAGGGACTAAGATGGAGGGAGAATCAGCGAGAGGGCAGGATGACGAGGCGACACGGAGTCATGTGGACAAATACCGTCGAGTAAAGTCATTCTTAAAGGTGCAGTTCGCCACAACATGTTTCTGGAGGGTCAAGAAGATGTCGCCACTTTCTCCTCGACTTAAAAATAAACCGCGTGTCGGGAAATCGGGGTTCAGTTCGCCATTTCCTGTTTTATTCTGAAGGACTTCCTGTCTGTGTTTATCTACAAATACAAACATAAAACAACCCGCGCGAAAAACAAAATACCAGTTTTGAAAAGTTTGTGGGATTTATCGGCATATTTGATTTGAAGTTTGAAGTTATTAAAGAAGTTTACGAAAACCTTCATGAAGACTTTGATGAAGGTGTCACAACTTCATTGGGGTCTTCCAATCGCTCTTGGTGCGACCCCTCCTCTGAGGGGTGGGTGGGCTCAGAGTATGGAGGTTCTGTACGTGGCTCACTTGGAGGAGACCCCGAGGTGGACCCAGACTCCCTGGAGGGACTTTATATCTCATCCGGCCTCGGGATCACCCAGGATGAGCTGGAGAGTGTTGCTGGGGAGAGGGACATCTGGATTGTCAATTCTAGCCTGATGCCACCGGAACCAGAACCCAGATAAGAGGAAGAAAATGGATGGATGGATGAATGAACTGGATGGATGGATGTATGGATGGATGAATGATGGATGGATGGATGGATGGATGAATGATGGATGGATGGATGACTGGATGGATGGGTGGATGGATGATTGGGTTGATGGACGGATGGATGATTGAGTGGATGGATGGATGGATGGATGATTGAGTGGATGGATGGATGGATGGATGATTGAGTGGATGGATGAAGAATGATCCTCCGTTGGATCAGCGGCGGGTTAAAAACAGGAACTCTGGGTTCAGTGATTCTAGTAGCAGCGAAAAAAGACCAGGGTTCAATAAATATTACACACTACACACTCCTCCATCTGTCCTGCTGCTCAGTGTGTGTGTGTGTGTGTGTGTGTGTGTGTGTGTGTGTGTGTGTGTGTGTGTGTGTGTGTGTGAGAGGAAAGAGAAACTTCATACAGGTTATTGTAGAGAACTTGTCAGGATTTATTAGACGAGGTAAAAACACTGAGACCTGTCCTAAAACACACACACACACACACACACACACACACACACACACACACACACACACACACACACACATACACAGTCAAACACTCATATACACACAAACACACAAACAACACACAGACACAGACACAGACACACACACACACGCACGCACGCGCACACACACACACACACACACACACACACACACACGGCGGCTGAAGATAACTTGAGTTGACTTCGGGGACTGGATGACATCATGACAGCTCCGGGCCAACGCTGCCTTTTCCATGTTTTCCTTTGCCGGAGTGAAAGTTTACCTTCTCAACGACGAAGAGGAGGAGGAGGCAGAGAGAAAAAACAGTTTTGGGTGATGAGGAAGAAGAAGAACCGGGTTTCATCTTTTAGGAGAGGAGAGGAGAGGAGAGAGGAGAGAGGGGAGAGGAGAGAGGAGAGGAGAGAGGAGAGAGGAGAGAGGAGAGAGGAGAGAGGAGAGAGGAGAGAGGAGAGAGGAGAGAGAGGAGAGAGGAGAGAGAGGAGAGAGGAGAGAGAGGAGAGAGGAGAGAGGAGAGAGGAGAGAGGAGAGAGGAGAGAGCATAAACATAACATAAACAACATAACAAAAAAATATATAACAAACAACAAAACAAACTACATAACAAACAACAATACAAACAACAAACAAATAACACAAAAACATCTAAACAAACAACAAACAAATAACATAAAAACATCCAAACAAACAGCAAAACAAATAACAAAACAAACAAAACAACAAACAAGAAAACAACATAAGTAACGACATAAGTAACAACATAAAAAACGACATAAGTAACGACATAAGTAACGACATAAGTAACGACATAAAAAACGACATAAGTAACGACATAAGTAACGACATAAGAAGCAGTATAAGTAACGGCATAAGTAACGACATAAGAAACGACATAAGTAACGACATAAGTAACGACATAAGAAACGACATAAGTAACAACATAAGAAACAACATAAGTAACGACATAAGTAACGACATAAGTAACGACATAAGAAACGACATAAGTAACGACATAAGTAACGACATAAGAAACGACATTAGTAACAACATAAGAAACAACATAAGTAACGACATAAGTAACGACATAAGTAACGACATAAGAAACGACATAAGTAACGACATAAGAAACGACATAAGTAACAACATAAGAAACAACATAAGTAACGATATAAGTAACGACATAAGTAACGACATAAGTAACGACATAAGAAACGACATAAGTAACGACATAAGTAACGACATAAGAAACGACGTAAGTAACAACATAAGAAACAACATAAGTAACAACATAAGTAACGACATAAGTAACAACATAAGTAACGACATAAGAAGCAGAAAGTCTTCATGGATGCAGTCGGTTAAATATTTCTAAGAGTGGGAGGAGCTTTATGTCTAAATGTTTTCATTTCTCAAGCGTTGATCCGGTTCGGTCCACATGTGGTTCTGATGAATGGATCTGTCTTGTTTTCTCATCTTTGACTCACATATATATATTTTCAGAACTCAGTTTCTTTGACCGTTACTTCGCCTCCATGTTTCTGATGAAACCGATTAGGTCAAAGGTCAGATGTCAGATATCTTCAAGCGTTGCTGAAGAAGACCGCCGCGCGTGAAGGACTCGTGAGTGTTTGTGTGAGGTTCTGGTGGGGCTTAAATCGGGTCCGCGACAGAGTTCTGGGGTTCTGGGCTCTGAGAAGTGTCGTTCTGGTGAACTCACTGTCGGCGTGACGTTCAAACTTCGCCGTAAAGACGGAGGGAAGAAACTTGCAGAATCGGCGCTGATGGTCGGTTTGTTTAGGCGCGAGCTGCGGTTCTAAGTGATTGCAGTCAGTGTCAGAGTCCAAACCCGGTTCGATACAAACACCGCACAGATGCGCCTCTATTGCTCTCAGCGTCCGATTCTGGGAAGAGAGAAGCGGCTCGGCTTCAGCGTAAGAATAAAGTCTTGGCTGGACGACGGCGAAATCAATAACAGCAGTGGAGGACGGCGAGGTCTCCGGCGGGGTGGTCCGCCTCACCTCGTCTTCAGAACCGTCTCCTCCTAGTTTACCTCTCATTGTCCAGCTCTTAAGTGTGTTTGACAGCAGGGCCGCATTACACCGCCGCCGTCTTTCTTGGCATGTCCATCCCATAATAATATTATGACACTTTTATCCAAACACTGGAACGCATCCATGCGTGTGCAGATAAATAAATAATGGAGGCTCAGCCCGAAGGTTCTGGACCCACATCAACTCTAAATGATTAAAGATTCAGAACCCGTCCCTTTCTGCAACCGCTTATCCTTCACTGGGCGGGAGGGGGTGATATGAGGCGAGGGGGGATACCGGGGTAAGGTTCTGGTTCTGTCAGCAGTTCCCCCACTGGGCCCCGCATGTAGACTCACATTCAGAACCACGGCGGCTCAGTGAAACAGTCCAGGTTCACACAGTGAAACAGTCCAGGTTCATACAGTGAAACAGTCCAGGTTCA